>PQXL01000026.1:0-150613 GCA_004916875.1 Botrytis galanthina
TATTCCAAAAAAAGCAATATATATAAGAATATATAGAGATATAAAGAATTTGTTAAATTTTTTTATCAAAATCCTAAAGGTTTTATAGTTTTTGTAAAAAAAGCTTTCAAAATAATAAGAATTCTAGGAATCCTATGGATTTGATTGGTTGATAAGCCCCTGTTAAGCGACGGAGCCCATTTCTGGCTGTCTAGGGGATAGCTAAATGGAGTGCCGGCTCTTCAGTATGGTAATGATTGAGAGAATTTTTATGGGCGTTTTTAATGATAGCATGAACGGCAGCAGGGATCCCCGATCTGATTGCGCAGCTCAATGGTGTCATGCGGTGGTGACCTTTGTCGCCCTGTTCGTTGCTGATATCACTATTTCCATATTTCTCCAGAATGTCTTCGATAATTACCGCATGCCCCTGTTTCGCGGCATAGTAAAGCGGCGACCGTTGATCATAGTCACCACCACTCTGGTCATCGTTTCTTAGAGTAGCTCCATTCTTCATAAGTATCCTTGCTGTGTTAATGTCTCCAAGTTCGGATGCATATGAGAATGCATTTCGTTTCTCATCATCTTCGTATTTCAATTGCGCACCAAGTTCTATCAGAGCCGCAGCAACCATATACCAGCCCATTCGGGATGCACGAGAAAGTGCAATGGACTTTTTGGGCTCGCTAAGTGAGTGCCTTTGTAGAAGATAAAGAGCAGAGCTTAAGTCAGAGTGTTCGATCGCGTGGTAAAGGTCATTTCGAGTCGGGATTGACCTCGGTTCCGGAATGTATCCTTTCAACTTATCCTGTAGATGTTGTTCTCGGGCACTTGTCGATTTGCTGTTTAAGCACCACACGATAACTTCGCCATAACTCTGAATCACATCAGACAAGCTAAGGCGATGATCAATTGATCTTAGACCGTCTGGCACAATTCCACAATCAACCCACACAAATGGTATGCTCATAGTTGTTTCGTCTCGCGAGTAGCGTCTGAGCAATTCAAGAATCCCTTCATAGCCAACGTTTTTCTGTTCATCGTCATCCTGCAGAGTAGCTTGACGATAATTCTCGCACGCTTCTAGAAGCGAAATTCTGAAGCCATTTTCAACTTCCAATCTCGTTGTTGAACCCTTCTGCTCGTGTATTGAGCATACCCTATGGTGCGATCGACTAATCATCCAGCCAGTAAGCTCCCCGGCCTTTTTCCAGTTTCTTTCCTGTATGTATTCTGCCACCAATTCACCAGCCAACGACAAGTCTATAATGGGCGCTAGCTTATCCTGGTTTTTTAAAATTGGGATAGTACATGCAAAGGCATCTTCTGCATCACATAAGCCTCTGGTGACAAGAACGCTTCTGATCTTGTCGACATTGTGATTGCTCACGATGAAGCCATCTTGATGTCGCCTAGTCTTTGTGCTACCACCGATGTTCTCGACAGCTTGCATGATTGCGGCTAAGAACGTGGAATAAATTTCCTGGGCGCAATTCAGTAGGAGGGAGTTTTCAGAAGTGATATCCAAAATGTCAATGTAATCGTCAGATGAGCTCTCCCAACGTTACACCACCCGAAAAATCTTCTCTGGTCATTTGAATCATTGGGAGGTCCTTCTGACTTGGTAACGAATGCCTCATTATCTCTCCACCAAATTGTATTCTGTGCCTGCGGGCAGTTAATAGTTCCGTCCCAATTTTGTCCTGTATTATTGATTTGGCAATTTCTTCCTGATTCCAGTACTCTTAGCCGGCGTTTTTTTATTTTAACGCTGCCTCGCTCCCGCTATATATCTAGATCTAGTGTTTCGTTGAACGCATTGTCTGGATTTCGACACGTTGAGAGAATCCGACTAATTCGCTGACCAATTCGCTCAGAGTTTGTGTCCTGCACATCTTGTCCCTTGTGGGGCTTTTTCAAGGACCATAACCACAAACTAAGCACAGCTTCTAGCTCAGATATATCGAATCTCCATGAACCCTCGGGAGTACCGTCCTTATCAATTTCTCTCCGTAATGCCATGTGGATGTCACCGTCCTGGCAAACTTGCGTGAGAGGATCAAATAAAGAGCACCGAACTTTCCAGAACATGCGAAAGGTATGTTCCCATGACTCATACAGTGTTAGGGGCTGCTGTGTGTCTGAAGCGAAAACGATACTCATGGTATCTTCAATAGAACGTGCTAGAATCAGGGCAGTATCCCGTACAGAAACGACTTTTCCGCCCCAATAACTACTAAGTTCTGACTCTGGCTCTTCCAACCCTGTCATGCGAGCAAGACGACTCCTATAAAGGACTGTCTTTACCGCAATATTTAGGTCGAACTTACAATGTTCAACAGTACAGCAACTTTGATTATTACAGTATTTTGTTGAGATCCAGCGGAGGAGCTCCTCTTCAGCCTCACCCACAAGCTCTGCCAAGGAATTAGGCTTCTGGTTACCATGCTTGCTTTTGATCCGGAATCCAGAAAGAAGAGATTGACCTTGAGATATCCCTGTAAGATTTTCCAAGACACTGTGTTTGACACTCAGGTATCTGTTAGAGTTTAAAGATAAATCTGCGGAAGACATAGTTGCAATATTGGCATGGCGGCTTTTTAGAGCACTGAAGATCTTCCATTGGCGACGTAAGTCAATCTCTAATGAGTAACTCGCCTCCCAACCGGTGTTCTCCTTTAAAAGGGCACTATGGACTTTGCTAGGCACGTCAAGCTGTCCAATCTTTAATGCCAAGCAATCCAGTTCATGTCCTTGAAAGAAGTCTGGGAACACCCACATGAAGTTCTCCTCTTTTCTCAGTCGTTGGGTTCTAAGACCTGAACGAATCAGACTCATTATGACAGTCACGCCCAATTGGATGACTGCTACAGAAGAGTGACAAGCTCTGAGACCAAGAAACTGGGAGACGAAACCGGTTGCAGTTGTTGCAACTGCAGTCCAAATCCAGTGGGTGTTGGAATCTTTTCTCTCGTCTTTCCATGATGTAGTATATCTCCTCAGTGTATGTTTAGCATCAGAATAAGCAAAAGGGTCAAAGACTTGGTCGCCTATGATTTGATTTCCTGGTTGAACCCAATACATCTTGGATTGGCCCGCAGGGTCATTTTTCACAACTTTTTCGTAAACTTGTTCTTTAGTTGTACTCTCGATAAGGTAGGCACACAAAGCCATTCCCAGACAAAGCAAGACTGTTCCGACGACAGTCAATGGAACCGCATAGTCATCTAAAAATATATTTCGTTAGTTTTAAGATACTCATGTATTTTGATCTCTAAGTGACACTGGGCACTTAATTATAGATCGAGTCCGCGCTCAGATATAAGCTGAGGCTCTTGAAATGCGAACTATAGACTGTCCGCTTACCTTCATGGGTATTCCTTAACCACTGGTAGTGGTATCTGGTGACAGTTGCCCATAATAAAACGAACAATTGTATGATTAATCCGACTATGGCGGCAGCGATAAACCAGCTCCGACTATGTGGCTTGATTCCAATATTGGGAGAAAGGTTCGGATTGGGAGCAAAATTCGTTTTCGTTTGTCGGTTGTCGCCGTGTTCATTCGGCTGCGAAGCTTCCTGTTTTCTTTTCGAGAACTCCTGGTGTAAGATCCATTCATGTTTTCCCTTTTCTCCTCCTATGTAATCTCTGAACGAGTATATACCAGCAGTGAATTTACTCCCCTTGGAAGTGTAGAACTCTCCATGAGGAGCCAGAGGATCGTGTATAATCTCGAGTAATTTCGGGCGGCCGAAGACGCGAGCAATACCTCCGTTGCTGTAAAGCTCACAGACATCGCGACTAGTGGATGAACATAATTCTGCTTCCGCATTACCTGCACCTTCTTGGGCTCTCCCAATAAAGGCCCTGAGTGAAGGCATTCCACATACTCGGATTGCGGACACGACAGCGGTGATGATTCCAAGAGGGGCAACAGCAAAGATGATAATGTCTTCAGCTGTTAAACATTCGCTAAGATATTGTTTGGTCGGACTTTCGCCGAACAGAGCTATGAGGGGGGCAAGATCTGTGGCGAGATTGTTCGAGAAATCATCCCACCAAGTGTCGGCCATAGCCATTCTCACTCTCCAATTGTTGTAAGTAAGATTTTGATATATAGGGCGGTGGTGTAAGTGAAAGTTCTTAGTATGAGCGTGATAAGCCTGTACCGCTGCAGACGTCTGAAGCAGAATTGCGGGGTAAGTCTATCCAGAGTTGTGAATAAGTATGAGTGTGATAGGATAGGGTATATGCATTTGCGGATAGTTAGCTAGCTAATGGCTAGGTACTCTGTATGGTTGATCGGTGTGTGTGGGGTGTGATGTATTATTGAAGAAGAGAGAGAAGCTGGAGGTATGATTTGCTGGTCTGGTCCGCTGTATCGGGGTCTCAGAGTCGAGGTACTATATATATCTACGATCAGTTTTTACCAAGGGAACATGTCATAGAAGAAAAGAGAATGAAGAGAATGATGGATCACTATAAGCTTTCGTATTTGGAAATAGCAGGTAGGATATTATGCTGTATATAGGTGAATAACTACTAATGTTGAACAATATCACAGAAAATCTCACAAAAATCATTCATCAAACTTCAATTTCAGTTTCTTTTAATCTTTTGAATTCCTGTTCCTTACTTATTCATCCCCTCCAATTCCAATCCCAATCCCTAACAGGGGAGCAGCGTGAGCGCTCAACCCATATGCAAATACTATAATATGAACCCTATACAAATAATCCCAGAAGCATCTTCAATCCTCTCCTCCTTCCCCAAGATCCCCAGCTCTATAGCCTTCTTCTCATTCCCAAAAAGTTAGGATAATAATATACATAAATGTTTCAACGATAGAAAGTTAAGTAAACGGTGGTATGTAGGTGAAACAAAAAAAAAACAAAAAACAAAACACACACAAATGCCTCTAAACGCCTGCCTGACTGGTATTTCCTCCCTTCCTCTCGTGATTCCAAACACATACATATATCTCTGATTCTCTCTTAATCTGCCGTAACGCCATTGCTTGCCAAGGAGAAAAATGAATGGGGTATGCCAAATGATAATGATAATGCAATCCATGGTATGCTTTCGAAAACAAAAAAAAACTTCAGAATGAAAAATCTTCCTCGTCGTCATCTTGTCTTTTTCCTCGTTGGTCTCAATGATTCTTAACTCTTAACACCGTACACGTATCTCTCATTCTCATCTCATCTCGTAGCTCATAGTACTACATATCCATCAATCCTTTCCTGTCTCATGAAAATCTCGTTTCGTCTGGGGTCTAGTAGGTAACTAGATGGGCTCAATGCCCGGCGTGATGATTTGATACAGTATCACTACTATATCATAGCACTGCAATATGAAGTTTTTCCATCTTCCATACCAGTGGAAGATATCCAAGTCGGGGTTTCTAGATCAACAAGAAATCCCAACCCTTCATCTGCATTACCTCTCTCCAGGAGACATAATGTGCTTCACCACCACCAGGGCTATATCTGCCATCCACGTGACTCCAGACTTCCTTGAGAAGAGTCGATACACGACCGAAGCTTCCTTGGTTGGCGAAATCTCCAAGAGCAGCGAGACGCTCGGCAAAATGGTGACGGAAGGGAGAATGAGTAGTACTGACAGATCCTCCAATGAGGTAAACCCATACGAGACTACGATCGTAGCCTCCAGGCCCAGCGGGGATGTATTCAAGTGCTTGAGTAAGTTTGTTAACCAACCCAACACAGCTATCTTGACTTGGGGAGAAGCCAGGGACGAGACTGCAGAGATAGATACGAGCTGCGAGACGGAAAGCAGCAGTCATGTTCTTGCTCAATTGCTTGGGACTGAGAATACCATGGGCATTGAATGGAATACGGGGACCGGTTTCACCGATTTCCGTAAGCCCGATTTGATCGCCGAGAGCATGGACGTGTTGACATAGCTGAATGTCATCCATGCCATCATTCTTGAGAGCTTCCAAACATGCGATTTCGGAAATGAGATACAAAACGCGATCTTCACAGCCCATGAGCTCTCTCAAGCCGAGAGATGAGTTTGTTTGCGACAAATGCTTTTCTCGGTATGTGTGCGCAAATGTGGGTGCACGGCCTTGAATGGTTGAACCGAGGATATCGATCCAAGCCGTCAAAGTCATGTTGAAAGGCATCAGATCATGCGATTCAGTAACGAGACGTGGCAATTCGAGTTTTTGAACAAGAGAAATGGCAGCTTGGAAATGTTGATGCCATGGGATATCGGGGAGAGAGTCGTCAAATCGACCGACCGAGCATTGGAAGAAGATCATTCCCAATGTAGCTTCCAATATCGATACGTGATCAGTGTCGCGATTGAGAGCTTCGCAAAGTTCGGAGATGGTTGCATATCGGTGGCGCATGATATCGTTATCGATTTGTTCTCCTTGGATGTTCATGGTGGATTTGAAATGTTGAGCGGAAATGCTGAGACAGCAGTGTAGGTAGCATTTGTTACTTTGAAGTGCTGGGAGGATGTAATCTGTTCGTGCGGAACCATGTTGATTGCTTTCGAGAATTGGAAATATGGTAGGTAGAACATCTGAGACGAAATGATCGAGAAGTCTTTGATCACCCTCATCCAATTCGATGGCAACTTGGCGGAATGATGATGGTGGGCCGTGGGAGAAATCGAAGAGGTTCATGTTCAATGCTTCCTCTGCTAATACTTCATGTCTTTCATTGTATACAGTATCCCATTCGTGATCGATTGGGAAGGATGGTAGCATCGATTCGGGTGGTGGTGGTGGATGGAACGTGCTAAAGGTAGAGATGGTTGATTCGCGGCGAGTGGGAACATCATTAACAAACATTTGTCGTTCTGTCTTTACATCAATCTCATAAGGTGAGTATTCAGGATAAATTGCGTATTGAGAATGCGACGAGTGCATTTGCGCATTGTAAGCAGTGTAATCGGCCATAGGAGGGGCATTGAAATCAAAGAGAGATAATTGAGAATCAATTGATGATGATCGATTGCGGTCTAAGGAGTCGGAGTATGTTGCAGAGGTAGGTAATGAGTGTGTAAGTCCAGGAGGGGTATCGATACTTGATGACATAACTTGTTGTGTTTGAGCTTGAGATGGTGCGGTTGTCTTTTCCGTGAGCTTCTTTCGCTTGATGATAGTCTTGATAACCTCTTTTTGCTGGCGGCGCAACTCATTGTTTCCCCACCACGAGGGTCTCTTGTATTCACATCGTAGACCTAGATGCTTACAAGCACTGCAAGTTATGGCACCTTCATCACACTTCTTTCTTCTTAATCTACATGTGTAACAACCTTGATAGCTAAGGTCAGTATATAAAGTCGGACGACGAGAGATATCAAAGAATATCGAATTGAGATGAATTAAAGTCGAACGAACCTGTCCTTGATCGTCTATGCATTTGCATCTTTCCTTTTGTAGCAGGAGCAGCTTTGGGAGCTTTTGGTTTGGGTTGAGCAACAGCCATGTTGACGTTCGTCGTTCTGATTGCTGATTGAGCGTTGGGGGGTTGTGTTGACATTTGTATTTGTACTGTACCAGCAGTAGATAATAGTGGGGGCGGCGAGAGTGTGAGTTCGGTTCGAAGTGCGTGATATTGCGATGAGAGACTGGGGTTAGTAGCGTAGGTGATTGGCGAGACCGGGGGGACTGATAAAATTAATGAGTGTCGGTTCAAATCAAGTCCAGCTTGACCTTGAGTAAATGAGTGGGTTGTGCCGGTGGTAGATGTTGAATTAGGTAGAGACAACAATCTAAGGACGACGATGCGGGGAGGGAGGGACTAAGAAATTGACCTTTTTGTTTCGATGTTCGAGAGCCTCAATGAAGAAAGTGAGGTAATGGTTGCATGTTCATGACCTATATATGAAGATGTCGAAAAGATGTACAATAATCATCTTCAGCCATGGGAAGAATTGGAAAATCTATTTCTGGATATCGAATGGAGTGATGCTATTTTTCCTGCATTCATCTACCTAGCCCATATTCCCGCCCACGAACGTACATGCACACGTGCGGCTACCAGTTGGTGCCCCTTTGGCCCTATGAGAAGACGATATCAACTAGGTCCGAATATAGGATACTTCCCATTGAGGAATGGTGGATGAAAGGTGGGTGCCGTTGTGCACTAGGCATAGGATTAGACTAGGGAATATAAAAAGAAGGCTAGTAAAATAAATTGGCCGCATCGCATGGGGGCAGCATTCACGAACGAGCCTAAAGGAACATTAGGAAATATTATCCAACATAGCATTATGGATAACTTCAAAAATCATGATTGGTGAAGATGATGATAATCCATGCATTGGGGTTAGTTCCACAAAATGCCGTATCCACCAAGACCCTAGTCATAGTTGCAGCATTTGATCCCATCCTTCTCCGTGCCCCTTGTCTTTCTCTTTTCACCCCCCTTGTTAATGAAAACCTACCGCACTAAGCTTTTTATGGGTCGGTTAAGGAACAGGTGTGGCTGGCCCAGTGGGGAAACTCAGCGGTAAAAGAAGGCGATTTTGTGCTATTTTCGCGAGGCGCCTCTTATGCAACCTACTCCAAGTCGGCCCCCCACCTATCTTTACTCCTCTCCCTTGCCCTATTGCTCCCATTCCTGGTATACTTGCTTGCTTGCATGTGTTTGTACTACGAATACCATTCAACTGGCACGATGGATCGATGGAACGATAACACATCGCATATCGTACAATAGCACATCGAACATAGCTGGCACCTACCCTAAGGATCCGTGAATTCATCCTCTTGATATCAATATGGATATCCTCTCTTAAACTTCTCAAATGATCTCAAGGGTTCTAGGTGGATAGATCGACAAGTCATGATCGGCTGTGTCAAATGTGATAGGTAGACATTTAAATGAATTTGAGTTTTCCTTTCTTTGTCAGGCTTTCTTGACTTGTCCACAATTTCTTACTCGTTTGATGGTTACTCGATAAACTCGAAGATATGGATGTATCATGGATTCATGGGTAACCTACTCTCTGTGCAACGGGTGAACACTTTTGGAAGAGATATTGGTCTATGCTTCATTTCTGCAGGACACCTGCATTTCGCCATTTCGCGATAAATATCCATGTACATGAAGAGTAGATTGCTTGAATCGTCCTATTTGTTGATTCGTTGTCTTTCTTCCTTTTGGGTCAGTACGACAATTTACAAAAGCCTGAAAAGAGAGAATACCAATACGATATCGACATACAATGACGGAGAATCCCCTCTTCCCGCAAAAAAGTGGTACATTACCTTCCCATTGCACCATTGAACGGTAGAGCGTACCTTTTTCTCTCTCTCGAGGGTAGCATTCGCCAACTTACGGATCCACAGTGCCGATGCCTTTTTTCTAATCGATATCTGCTTTGCCTGCTTATCCGCAGCATAATTCCTTTACTTTACCCCAGCCCGCATACAACACTGAGACCCCGAATCCCGA
Organism: Botrytis galanthina; assembly: GCA_004916875.1. Classification (NCBI taxonomy): domain Eukaryota; kingdom Fungi; phylum Ascomycota; class Leotiomycetes; order Helotiales; family Sclerotiniaceae; genus Botrytis; species Botrytis galanthina. The sequence continues at coordinate 9,425 of PQXL01000026.1, forward strand.
TGTGAACCTTACATACTGTACGATGTAGTTCTCCTCTTCTGCCGTAATCCCGTGCTTACTTCTTTATATGGTCCAATTAAATGTGTTGGAATGACTTTCTACAACGGTCAATGGCATGGTGATTTCGTGAAATTCTCTTCATTCGGCGGTGAATGGATATTTGGGATCACGAGATGTGACGGATTGAAATTACACTCCATTCAATCAATTACTAGATTTTGACATCATCAATCCAACAGAGTACGGAGGAACAAATCGTATAATCGTACAATCGTATTGTAACAAATAGCGGTCAAGTAAGATTGGGCGGAAATCGATCACGACAGGGTGATGAGAGTGCAGCCATTCAAGATACCTGAATTGCTTTTCAATAATCATTGTGATTTTCGTGAATGGGAATTGAAGAGTGGATTGATGACTGTGATTCGAAGATGTCAATCAATAAGTGTGACCACTTGCATTAGCGAGGAAAGAGCGGCTTTACCCGTAGCCAACGGTTGTCAGTTTCTGCTATCAAGTTGTATGAAGGAAATTGTCTAAAATCTAGGCCAGTGTAACTAGATAGATTTAGTGGTTCAAGCTTAATTCAAAGTAATACAGCACGAGATGATCAAGTATTTTACGGAATGTTTAGGCTTCTCGCTCATTTCATGGAAGCGAAAATGAAGCTATTGATGAAGGGGTGAAATATTTCGTGTAGATCAAAGAAAGCAGTACACAAACGAGAAGTTAATCGGAAGAAATTAATTAGACAGTTACGGCCGAAAGCATATTGAAGAGGTAGTCGAGCGTTCCGACGAACTGATATGTAGATAAACTAGGATGATTAGGATAATTGTCGAGGTAACGACGCAGGTCTTTTCAATACTACATCCCCCGCAATACACTGCTTGTGCAAGGTAGTATTATTTCTGCATGGGAAGCTCTTGACTACATAGTGTCTATTTCCCGTAAGATGCACACACAGTGCCTGCCTTTGATATTACAACGAACTGGCTGTTTGTCTCATCAGAAATCACGATGACCCCCCGAGTTCCCTAACTCTACAGGCTTTATGTCTAGCGATTTTGGCTTTGCTTCCCTAATCTTCATTGATCATCAGCGGTGAATCAATTTGTGTGTAGAATCAGGTAAATTCTTTTGACTAAAGCTTGATGGAGTGGGGTTTGTAGACTCTAGAGTGTGGGAACAGCGGGTAGAGTGGAGGAGGTAGCCAAGTCCATGCAAATATTCAAATGCGAGATGGAAGGATTAGGACACGGATGCAACCTCAGAAAGTAACCCCTGGAATGATAATAACGGTAGGTAGGGGTAATTTTCTCCTTCTCTGTCAAAAAGATCAATGATGCATCTGTGCCAGATTCATACATACGATTTTCTTCGGCAGTATGACCAGGGAAGAGACTACCTAGTAACTAAGCCTAGTAGATACTGGGAAGCTACCAGGTAGTCGAGAAATGTCACATAACGATCCAAGCTTCTCACGTTCATCTATTCATCACATCCAATACAATCCTTTTTCCATCACACAAAAATCCTATTAATGGTATGAATTAAGCGCTTATTGTCAATAATTATGTATCATTTCTTAACCTATCACTTGATCATCTGTTGGCCTTTTTGCTGTATCCCTATCATATTTCGTCACATTCATCCTTAATTAGCAACATATCCCGCTCTCAATGTAGTGTTATTTTTGGACATTTCACATATGTTGGTCTTGCAGAAATTGTCACTAATTAATCGACATTTTCAATAGTCTCTCGCACTCGTCTGTATTACCCTTTTAGATCCCCGGGATTTCGTGGACCAGCGAGGCTCCGTTCACCCCCACACTGAAGTTCACAATCATCGAGCCATGTGGCTTGAGTCTTGACTAAGAATATGCTAATCATCACCGTCCCCATACGTACAACAACACCAAGCCTAGAAAGGCTGAGGAGATACGAAAATCATCAAAATGAGAAGTTCAAGTTGAACCTTCCTTCATTTCTACAAATTGTCCAAGGTACGCACGTTCTCCTCCGAACGTTTACGTGCACATCCCTTTACACTCGCAGCTTTTCCCCATTTTTGCGCCTTCTCCCTATTCCCTAACGATCTGGAATAGATGAAGAAGCTCGGTTCCGGTTAGAGAAGGATATCGAGGCAACAAAAGCCTTCGCCTCCTATCCCCCCAAGCAATCCAATCTTAAAATAACATCATCATTTACAATATTTGTGAAGTTGGCAAGATCGCAATTTCGTTTCAGTTGATAACACATGAAGCTTGGACCTGTACGAGGACAGTGGTCATTGATATCTTCACAATTTGAAATATATCACTTGACTCTAGAATCCTCACTCAAAGAAACTGCATGTAGGATGATGTGATGTGCGTTGAGGATGCAACCAGGATATTTGCCCGCATCTCTTCAAGACTTTCGTAAACCGCTCAATTCAGTTATGGTGTAAGAACTAGAAGCATCAAGTAGACAAAGGATTGCTGAGGCTGAAAGTGAAGCCTCAGCAGGCCCCGGGGGAGTGGCAACAGGAGTGGGTAGAGATGCCGTTTCCGATGTTAGTATCTGTTAGTATCTTCCAACAACGGTAGGTACGCTGACATTACTGAGGCTGAACTTGAAGCTTCTAAGAATGTAGGATTGCTTCCAACAAGAGCGGGTAAAAGGCTCCCTCCACGATCCCAGTATTGCCTGAGAACGGTAGGCACGCTGACATTACTGAGGCTCGCTGAAGCTTCTTGGAGTACCGGAATGGTAACCACGAGAGTGGGTAAAGGAGATTCCTTCAATCATTCCAGCCAGTATCGTCTGATATTGGCAGACACGCTGACGTTCTTGTCCCTCGTGTTTTACTAGGTTTGGATGAGCTTAACGATCCTTCTCCTTTGTGAAAGAGTTTCACATGTCCTATCTTTAATATCATCGTAGTGGCTGACCGTTTGTCTGTCTGCCTTATTGAAAAGTTTGGTTATGTTTCCGAGACAAAAATAATTCCTGAAAACTTTATCGTCGTCGTCATTGTCTGATAAGAATGGCGAGACAATGCTCCAAAGCTAATATCTAGGAAATTAAACTTTCATCTGACAGCTCGTAAGAACTTTACCCATTTCGAACATTGCACTAAAAGCGTTCCGCAATTCCAGGTTACCGTTTAGGAGAAATTTTAAGGTATGGAGATTATTTATGGATATACTAGATATGCACGAGCATGCTCAACTTCACATCTCCATATTAATTGATGTGGAGAACAAAAGTAAAAGTGCATAATGGATCTGGTGATCTGAATTCACGATCTTTAAATCAAGCGGATAGTACCTACTTAGATAATCCAGCTTATTTGTTTTCGTACAAGCGGAGGTGTGAGAGTACATACTTTAGTAAGTACAGCACACTTGTGTATATCGTAACGATTAATGACTTTGATGCTCCATTCCTAATGTCATATATTCCAAAGAAAACATCTGCATCACCAAATTCTTGGTTCTTGATGTGCGATTCGACTTCGAATACTGCGCAATTACCCGAGAATCATCTAATTGTGGCCAACTAGCCAGTAACCACATCAAAACCTATCTTTCATGATTCTATTCGTTTTCTCATGTATTCGACTTTCACCATGGTGGAGCGTATTATATGTTGTACTGGCCACCAAAACTTCCGTATGTAACCTTCGGTCCTTCTTGAAGTGACCTATCTGATTGAACACATTGTTTTGGAGACCCGCATGAAGAAACAGTCATGTGAGGATGGTGTGAGTGCTCTTTTCGTCTGCAATTGGTTGGGAGAAAATACAAACTCACTTAGGTAGAGAGGCCATTGATGCATCTGTGTTTATTCGGCTAGGATCTCGACATACACATGCAAAATTTAACGTTTGATTTGCTGACAGGAAAAAAATCGATTTTTCTACTGCAGATGAAAATCGATACTTCAAACTCCACAAATGTAACCTACATCATGTGTACTTTCAAATTGTTTACACTTAATCCACTTCCATACATATGCTCTTTTCTTTTGTACTTACAATGCCATGCATTTCCGATACCTTACTGATTAGTATATCGCATGACAATGCACCATTTTGCGCAGATGACGGAGACGGTGAGGCCTGAGACAGTTTGCTAATATGGATCAATCAATCAATGTATGTCAATGACTTGCACGCGTATCCGTGATACGTGGGGCTTGTATTGAGTATACTGAACAATTGACAGAATCGAATGAGGGGCAAATTTAATCCTTCAAATCTGCGACAGCAATAGTCGAATCGACGGGACTATGTGTGAAGTCCGTCCTAAGATAATTTGTGATGAACAATCATGACCGGCTAATCCAGGAGGGATGTTTAACAGGAAAACAATATCCGAGGACAAGGGCATCGTACAGACGTGACGAATCTTACAGCAAGGAAACAATTTATCCAACAAAGGGGAATCATCGGAAGGATTGATTCTAATTGTTATCTCTTCCCTCCGGACTTGAATTGGTTTGGATAAACGCATGCGACGGTAAAGTACAGGCACGGCACAGCACAGTCCTGCTTTTCTCCTCTCTTGCTTGCATGTAATATTGATGTGCCGACGCTGATTATTTCTAAATTGCATCACATATGGAACTAGATACATAGGTACTTGCAAGAATGAGAAGCCGGCAGCGGCAGGACATCGGAATACCCTCTTTTTAGGGTCTTGCATCGATAGTCTACTCTTCAAGACGTTGGGGCGGGCTCGGGCTCGGTATCGTACATGTTAGTAGTCGTGAGAGTAGGTTCCTACTTTCGAGTTCTCTCTCTACCTCCTCCACAAGTGAATACTTCGTAGATGCCTGATGGGATCTTTCTGATCCGCATGTACATTCCCATTATTAGTCAGGGTTTCGGGAAGTGTGGGGAGGAAAGGATGGGAAAAGAGAAAGAGAGAAGGATTTAGTTTCTCCAGTTTTCATAGTTTTCAAACAGCCTCCCCCATTCTCGATGTTGACGGCAATGCGATGACTTTGAAGACGATAGCGATAGCCATGGCGATAATCCTGAGAACTATTCCTTATCATCACGTACAACCAACAACTTCCAACAATGCCGATAATCCGTACGTACAAATTTCTTGCAGTTCCGTTACTGATGTGAGTGTTCATGCTTGTAATATCTTAGACCAGCGGTTCCAATGATTTTACAACATTTTTGAAGTATTCCAACAAGCTTCAACCTTGAAATTTCATTTTACTTGGAGTAATTACCCCTTCATCAACGGACCGCACCGTAAAAGCCTAAACGAGACTGGAGAATTTCCCACTTAAATATAGTTCTCACTCAGCATAAGTAGTTTTGATGCTCAATATATTGATAATAGAAGGCATTCTCAATTGCTTATTGGCCTTATGGACTAAAACGATTTTCTTCTAGTCTCGGGACTAGATACTTAGGTACACAAGCCGGTGCCCGATAGCCCGATGAAAAAGGCGGGATGATATGAGAAAAAATAAAGGGTCTGGATTTGCAGATTTTCTCTGGGCATCCTCGGTCAAATCATGAGCAATCATACAGAGTAGGAAAATCATCCTTCAATGGACGAATCAAACGATTCAATTGACGAATTATGTGCGTTAGCCAGGATAAACGAAGAAAGATGTGACTCGGCGCGTAGATGCAGAACCATCCGACCATTCACAACCAATCATGGATTTTTTCTGCAGGATCCATCTGACCAAGCTTGAATATTATTGGAATGTCTTCTACTTTTCACTTCATTTGTCCTGCGTGAGAGATGCGTGGATGTGAGTATTCTGCATGCTTACCCTAGCATAATCTCCTTGTTGGGTCTAAGTTTCCTGCGATGTAGGGTCGCAAGGCTCGCAACCCGATCGTCTCAATGGCTCAAGGGAAACAAACGAGGGCCTTGTGGCATTGTGTGGCATTATTTCTCGAGAATAGTCACAATCTTCATGCAGGAATGCTGAGCACAGTTCACATTATAGAAAATATGCCGGGACGTTATACTGCCCATTGGTGAGCTCTGATATACTTGAGGCCCATGATATATCGTTTCGTTTCAAAAATGGCGATACATATACTGTCCTAGACGCCGTTGACTTTAACCCCGATTCCTCCTTCTGATCCTTTTGAAATTTTACGCTTCATTCATGTCAGATTGAATTTGATTTTTGCTGCAAATTTGCTTTATCGTTATCGCGGTTCATAAGATTTCATCTGGACTTGTTTCGGCTCATAGAAGACACCCCCGGCAACGGGCAAGCAAGCAGTCTTGCAAGTATTCTTGTACTGCCCGAGTTATCAATTGTTATTCCCGCCTTTGTACTAGGCAGTATGGTGAGTTGATGAGGCTATGCCAGTAATATGCTCATGTATTTTGGAGTATCATACTAATCCTACGATGAATGTAGGCTACAACCCCTTTAACAGCCATCGACACTCGGCTGGACATGTACCAAAGAGGTTTCGCAAATCAACCCCGGGATACTCTTCTCGGTTTCAAAGAAACACAGCATCGTCCTGAGCGACCTTTATCATCCGCAACTGTATTCGATACTGACTTCGAGGATGATGTAAGTGATGTTGAGGAATTCGAAGATCACCAAGACACTCCACGATATGTAGAAGAGGCCGCATATGGATCGGATTTCGAGGAAGACTTGGACTACCCACGTCTAAATTATAGATCAGTATGTGCAACGTTTCATTCCTTTTATCTCTCGTACTGACATGTCACTATTCAGGGAGGTCGAGCGAGTGAAACAACATTATCCTCCTACGAAGAAGTATTTACACCCACATCGGCCTCAAATGAATTCCAATCCTTCAATTTCGACTTGGGTCCCAAAAAACCGGTCGAAGGACCTCGGGGACCACACTTATTCCGCAGCTCTGTTTCCTCGTCGCTGGATATCCCGGATCAATATGTTTTGGAAATGTCACCAATAAGTCCACAGCCATCGATACTCACGCCGCGACACCAAGTCAGCCCGCCTACTCCAGTCTCACCAGATAGTCCCATGAGACGCCAGAGATTATCTCTCTTGACCGAAAATATCGCGGATCTGAACCTGAATGACATCACTCACTGGACACCACGCCAAGTCGCAAGATGGATGCACGATGCAGGTTTCGAATGGTCGATTGTTGAAAAATTCGAAGAAAATGACATCTCGGGTGCGATTCTGACCACTCTTAAATTCGAGGATCTCCGAGAACTGGGTATCTCATCATTTGGTCAACGAACAAAAGTTTGGAATGAGATTCACATCTTGCGAGGAAGTGCTCCAAGTACACCTAAGCCAATTACCCCCATCGAAGAAACTTCTCCAGCCACGGAATTTCGTTTGATAAGAGATAGATCGGAAAGAGGTAGACAAGAGAATTATTCGAATGGTCAAGAGCGAGGTCAATCTCGAAGGCGCAAGGCTTCAAAGAGAGCAAATAAACACGAGACTGTTTTGCCTTTGGAATCTATTTCAATTGTGGGTATCGAACAACTTATGCCGAAACCACACAAGTGCTCAAAGGGAGAAAATTGTTCGAAGTGGAGGAAACAACAACGGTTGATTGCTGCTTTCAATAAGGATCATCCCATCAGTCCCGAAGGTACGTTTGCGATTTGCGACTGGATATTTGAATTTAGTACTAATAGTTAAAATAGAAGGTGGCTCGCTACTTATTGCTGGAGATCCGGGAAATGCTCTTACAGCTCGTCCAATCTCTGATGCAGTACCTTCAGTTGTTGCATCTTCAGATGTCCTTGGTCCTGGATCTACTCCTGCTCTTCGTTATTTAGAAGAGGAGAGCCTTAGAGATGTTGGATTACGTGATCCTCAAGATAATGTGAAGCAATTCATCAGATTCCAGCATCTCGCACCAAACCAATCATCCGAACAACCTCCAACCCCTCCATATGAAATGTTTCCGCCACTAAAAGGGCCTATTGCAGGTCTCAGGGGCTTGCCTAAACTTTCCATTCCTCCACCTCGTCCTGAACAACCCATCAGATCCCAGAGTGCCAATGGATATGGTCCTTGTAGCGCAACCGCCGTTCCAAACAGCGCTATCGCATTTTCACCTTACCACATGGACCGCGCAGAAGCTCTCTCTCCAGAGCTCCGCAACGAAACCCGCTCTCCTTCGGTCTATCGATTTGGTACTCCCTTCTCCGAGATGGATGTGCCGGTTACCGCTGTACCTATGAGTCCTGTCGCAAGAGAGGCTTCTCAGTCCGTTCCACCCAATATGACCTACCGCCCAATCAACAACACATCTACCAACAACTCGATGGCCAACTCTCTTCAACGCAGTCTTTCTCGTATCTCTAATCGTCGTCCCTCTCTTCTTCCCCGAGTTGATGAATATCGAGCCACTCAATCAACCCAGCCAGCCCAGCCAGCGCAAGTCCAGATTCTTCCCAATGAACCAGCCCACACATTCCCAGAAAGTTCAAACACCATCAGGGATCCCACGCACCCAGTAGGTATCGCAACATCTATCCGTGCCTACTCTACCACCGATCCATGGGCTCAATTCGGCGGTCCAAATCCCAATCCAACTCAAAGCACCACATCCATACCCCTACCACCCCACTCCTCCTCTACATCTTCCTCCAGCACCTCCTCCCCAGAGAAAGACACACCTTCCTATGCTGGCTGGATGAAAAAACGCCGCACCAAGATGCTTCGTCACGAATGGCATGAACATCACTTCACACTCCGCGGCACCACTCTCGCCATGCACAAAGATGCTCGCGCGCTCGATGTTTTAGAATACATCGATGTTGACGATTACGCCATTGCGTGTTCATCTTTAGCCTCCTCTTCTAAACTCAACGCAGCGTTCAAACGAGTCAATATTGCGATGGGACGCGGAAATGATCGAGATAAGAAAGTTGACGTTTTTGCTTTCCAATTGATTCCGCAGGCGATTGAAAAGGGTGTGAAATTGAGAAAGAGAGATAGCTTGATGCCGAGTGGCATGGGCAATGCAGGAGCGAATAATAAAACGCATTATTTTGCGGTGAGGAGTAGAGATGAGAGGATTGATTGGATGAGAGAGTTGATGTTGGCTAAGGCGTTGAAACAGAAGAGTGAGGGGTATGAGGTTAATGTTAATGGGAGTATGATTTAGGGCTTGGTGGATTATGACTTGATGACTTGTTTGATGGATGGATGGATGGGCGGGCGGGGTTTGATACCACATTTTGATTTGATGATGACCTTTATGAATGAATACCTTCTGTGAATAGCGGAGTTCGGGCGAGAATTACTTTATTGTATGGAGATCTATTCTTCAATGTTTTTCTTTCTTTTCTCCTTCTCTTTTTCGTTTAGATCAGCTCAATTTCTCGTTTTTCATGTCTTCCTTATCTCTTCTTTCAACGAATATTCCGAGAGCAATCTCCTTTTGGGAAGCCGGCATTGTTATGGAGTTCTTTCTTTTCCTTTACTAGATTGATTATTTCACTTGTCCTTCCTTTTCCTTTCTTCGCGATTTTGAGAAACAATCTGGTGTTGGCAAGACAGAGGATCGGAAAAGTCAACGGTAAACAGAAAGATGGATTGATGAAGAGAAGGAAAAGAAAATGAATAATAGTTGAAAAGGATATGAATCTGGATATTCATTTCATTTATATAATGACGGAGGTATTTTGTGTTTAGTAGTTAGTTAGTTGTATTTAGAAAATTGAATGATGGGTGGTTGTATATGAAATTTTTCCCCTGAACAAGAATTTGCTGTGCTCTTTTTTTGGTGTGATTTCTGTATGCCATTCAAAGTATCTTTCTTATATAGGCATTTGATAATGTGAGACTTTGCTCCAAATTGCGCAAATTTTATACGTGTCGAGTGGCAATGGATATTGTAGGAAGATCGGTTGAGTTAATTATTGAATCTAAAAGTCGGGAGTTGGACAAGTGCTCTATTGATCCGTATACCAACGGTTGGAAGGGAAAGATAAGATCGTATCTCCTTCAATTTTTCTTAAACCTCTTTATTCAATAGCTCTTCTTTCGATCATAGACCCAGCAGTTCTGATTTTGTGCTCCTTGTACATATCTGATATCTACGCTGAAAGCATGAGACGAAATGAATCTGAGTCTCGCAGGTCGGTAATTTCTCGAGACTTCCCCGTTGAACAATCATGATAGACTGACATTGCGTAAAGGCTAAATGAGCAATTTGACCTCCTGAGTCTGTATGAAGTGTTTCTCTGCACTCGCAAATCTCCAAAAGGATTTGAACATCAAATTACATTTTGATCTTTTGAATTTAGATATCATTAGAACTTTGGTACTGTTCCCTGAGCAAACAGTTATTTAGATGCAGGCTCAGCTCGAAATTTGAAATTGCTCTTTGATTCGTACTTATATTGTACTTGAAAAACATGACTGACGCCAGAAACTCTTCAAATTTATGTTTCATTATAGCAAACTAGAAATATCTTTCTCTAAGTTTCACATTGATCACGCAAGGAGCTCTAAATCTAAAAAACCCCCAGCCCTCAAGTCTACAATCCATCACCATAAATTCCACTCGGTATAAAGCGAACTTCCCAGTTTCCAGCTGGCCAATTTCTCTTGAACACTTCAAGAAGTTCCTCGTGCTATCCTAATAACTCTAGCAATTCTTGTCTTGCTGCATTACTCTCTTCTGTATTAGCTCCTTTATTACCTGGAAATCCATTGTAGATTTTCCAGAAGTGATTTTCTCTTTCTGGTCCCAAGAGCTTCTGTCGATGGGAATTAATATATCATAACAGAATATCATGAACATAGTTTCTCACCTTCAGATCTTCTCTAAAAATATCCATTTCATGCGTCGTTGGGTACCCGGGAGGAAATTCATAACAAGGCATATCAAGAATGCCATGAAGCGTGAGCCGAGCAGCATGGCATTCATCTTGCGTACTGGTGGGCATGACAAGGAAAGGTTCAATCTTGGACTTGAGAAAATCCGGTGGAAGCGGTGCATTGGCAACCAGTTCTCCAAGTTCTCTTTGTGTATCGGAAATCGATCGGGTGACTGCGAATTTGTCCATGCTGGTCCGCCATAGTTTGACGTAGGGCGTGCCTTGTAATCGTGCCTGGGAATACTGTTAGATGTGGAATTTGAAAGATGGATGAGGGATACAAACTGTGACTTCAGATATGATACTCCAGCTGTATTCGCTATAGTCAATTTTTTGGGCTTCGTCGGTGATATTTGTAGAGGTGACCTGGCTAACTTGTTTGGACATATTGAATTGAAGGTTGAAAATAGATTATAAAGAAGAGTAGATGTGGAGTGCGAGAATACTCAGTCAACAACTACATAATAGCACTAGGCTGTAGCCCATAGCCACTCGATGAGCTCCCCTGTCATGTTTATTCTAACACCAATCACATACATTTCCGCGCCACCAACTGTTGATTTACAGAAGAAGGATCATTCGAGTAGTCATCCAAGTAGTATCGAATAGCCAATGATAAGGTATTGACTTCTCGTACCTACCTACCTCATCAGATAGGAGTAAATACCGCGAATCTCAATTCTCAAAGTTCAATATCGGAACAGAGTATGTTGAGATGACGGAACAATTCTATTCCAACGAGTCCACGACATTAAAAGGTGAAAATGGAAAGATAATAATACAAAGACAAGCTAAACGAGCGTGTGGTTTGACGCAATCCAATTAAAACAATAACCATCGTGAGACAAGCAAGATATGTAGAGCATAATCCAGGACTTCACGGTACCTAGCCATCACGACTACGCACGGCATTGTAGGTCTCTGTGGGGACCTCGAGGAGAGGAGAGTAATAATATGAGGGAGTTGCACGATGGCTGATAATATAATGGTTGGTTTGAAAATAAGAGGTAAAGTATGAGCGCTTGTTGAGTCAATTATCATATAGCACCTTGCTATTCGCATTTAATTTCAAAAACATAAATAAAATTCGTAATTGGTCATCTACTACAGTATAATCAAAGCTGCCCTAGCTAATACAAAAAACAAAATACAATAAGCCAACCAGATTTCCATCCAGACTAAGGCTTCCACTTGAATCCCGGATGTCTCCAATCCAAATCCTGGATTTGCTTCTGACTCAACCCATCTAACTCCGCATCTACATCTCTCGCTTCTCTCTTCTTATTATCCATCTTCATCCAGAAGAGCAATAAAATTGACAAAATCAATATCGTCGTCCCAGTAGCGAGATTGAGTCCGTTTCCAATATGGTAATTAGGCGCGTCGGTGGGCAAGAATGACCACGTGGAGATGAGACCACCGACATTACCCATCATGACAGTAGTACCGATTGCGCTGGAGCGCGCAGTATCGGAGACTACATTAGCAGCAACTTGAGCATTGCACAGTGCGCCGAAAGAGAAGGCCCCGCTGGCGATCAGGAAAGTGGCTCCGTAGCGGGTTTGGGCATCGTTGGTAGCGAGGAACATGATGTAGCCGCACATCATCAAGGGAGCGCTTGCAATCAAAAAGATGTTGCGTCGATCAAAGCGCCAGCTGAGGAATGGGAAAAGAACTGTGAAGAATGCACCGACAATGTAAGGCGGGACAGTGTGTAGTTGTTGAGAGACAACAGTGGCGGTGGGGTAAATAGTCCTCACGATCGTGGGGGCGAAGAAAGCAAGACCTTGGACGGTGATGTTGTTGAGGAGGAAAATGAAGGATGTAGCGATGGTTACTGGACTGAAGATACCACGGAGAACCTTTTTAGTGTCAAATGCATCTAGGACTTCGGTAGCGCCAACTCTCTCGGATTTGACACGAGCGATCGCGAGGTCTTTCTCTTCTTGTGTGAGCCATTTCGCAGTGGCAGGGCGATCGGTCAGGGTGATGAAGGCAATAAGCGAGAGACAACAGGTAATGATACCTTCAATGGCGAAAATCATTCGCCAAGTGTGAAGTGAGCCGAAGCCGGGAAGTTTTAGAATCCCCGAGGCAAGCAAACCTCCAAATGCACCAGCCAATGGGGCCATGACAATATACAACGATAGGCGGAAAGCCAATTCTGATCGGCGATACCAACGAGAAAGATAGTACGCGATACCAGGCAGCATACCTGCCTCAAAGATACCTAAGAGGAAACGAACGCCTGAGATCGCGTGGATGTTGTGCACGAATGCGGTGGCAATAGAGCAAATTCCAAACGCTAACGAAGTTCCTGGGATGAACCATCCTGGGCCCATCCATTTGCAAGCCATATTCGCGGGGATTTCGAAGATGATATAAGAGATATAGAAGATAGATAAGACTTTGTTATAGTCGTATCCCTTCATATTTAGATCCTTCTCAAGTCCGGCTAATTTGGCATTGCCTTAAACATCGATGTTAGTATCATCCGATGTGAATGGAGAAGCATTCTAACTCACCTATATTTGCTCTGTCGATAAAACAAAATAAATACAATAATGCCACTGTGGGAACAATCATCAAATCAATCTTCAATCTCAGCTTTCTTTCCGCAACGGGATCAAATGTCACAAGTGACTGGCCATGGCTATAATCCAATTAAGCAACGATTTCAAGGGACAAGAAACATCTCAGACTACTAACCTATCGGTCGCTGCATTGCCTCTCTCTGCAATTGCATGAGCACCCTTATTTAGATGCTCCGAATGCTCATCATGAAAGACACCAGGTTTTTCATCTCTCGACTCCACACCAATCGATTTCTCCTCCGCATTAACATTTTGAGGTCCCATAATGCAAAATGAGGTAGTATCCTATATAAAAATCAAAGGAAAAATAATTCAATCCCAAATCAACCGATGAAGAAAAATAATTCCCATCTTTCGACGGGGGATACGGAGTACTTTATAACTCCGATTTCCACCTCCCCCATCTTCCAACAGAATCTAGAATTGAAATAATCTGGGGAAGCGAAAACGCGGGGTTTGCCTTGGGCTAAAACCTGGCACTCCACATCCCGTCCACCTTCACATGTCGCTACCCCACAAACTAAACATCGCATGCTCAGCTCTGAAGCGAGTAGAATTCACGTATCTAATCGTGTGGGAGCTACTTAGTACCATCTTGGTTAGTGAGAGTCGGTCAGTCAATACGAAAGCGGGACGTTGACATGACTTAGATGAATGTAAGGAGACTAGTACCGAACGTGAGCAATACTTATCGACAAATTAAGGTTGGGAAGCACATTACCAAGCATGTTGGGGTTTGATTAAATTAGTGTTGATCATGGTCGGGGGTATAGGGGAGATAAGAGAGCAAAGACACATGAGAGGTTGCCGTGGCCAAGCATACACACACACGCATGCACAGCCAAACGCGAACGAAATTCATGCCGCGTGTGCTACTACTTGGCAGATTGTGGGGATGGGGAACTTGGCCCTTTCGTGGGGATGGGATAGTGTACTTAAGTGATGGAATGCTTTCCTCCCCTTTCATCCGGGACCTTGAAGTTTGAATTTGGGTTGAGAGCTTTGATTAAAGTTCGCGCGGTTCTCTGTTCGGTAAATGTTGACAGGTTGGGGCAGAGATTTTAACCTGTGTGAGCAGACTTATCAGAAGTAATGACATGATAGGATGTTAGCATCATTTTTCGAGGTGCTCTCGAGAAGGTATCTGTGTTTGTTTTGTTGTGATTCCATAATCGACGCAAATCCACTATGTGTGAAATGGCTGTCTATTGCTGGATGGGAGGAAGAAGAGATGTGAATTTAGTTAGTAAATACGCATGATGAAGCTGTAGATTCGAATATAGTGTTACTTGGGTTTCCCAACCCCTCTACGTACACCTCCTTAAGTTCTCTTAATCTGGACTGTAGTGCAGGTTCGAAAGCGTTTGATATTCAGAAGGCCGTAGACTCTTGAACATGATTAAAGCTAAGAAGAGAATTGATGCACCATAGAGATTCAATAACCCTTCATCCTTAGACTGCGCTTTGGACCAGTGGAATTCTGCTTCCACTAAATCGTTTTTCACTTTCTCAAGGCATGAATTTTACTTCCTCAAATACGATTGACTCCAACCTTCCCACTCCATGATGCCATAATATGCAAAATTCATAAATCATAAATTCTAACCACCTCATATTGTAATGCCACTCTCCCACCAATGCTTTCCAGTAAACCATCCAAGTCCTACATGCTCCCAACACCACCACCCATGATCTTTACCAGCAAATCCTAATCCTCTAAGTAATGAAATGGGAATGGGTTCATATAGCCAGATTCCGCCTCTAGCAAAGTCATCCGCTATTAACCACCCAGTTAGTAGACCCCATGATAATGCATAGACTACATTCGTTGCTTGCCTCATCGGCTTCGGGACGTTCTTGATGTATTGAGACAAGACGGCACAAAGGCCAGTTTGCAGAAAAATTCCAACAGCTTGCAGCATGAAAAATTTAGGTGGACTCCAGGGTCTTGTTTCCGGAATTTGAGATATACTACCACAAGCATGCAAGATTCCAGATATGCCAAAGGCAAAGACCGAAGCGACGAGCTTTGTAGTTGAGGACTTTGCATCTAAATATCCATTTGTGATCAAATAGTTTGTTGGCGAGGAAAATATGAGACGGAATATTTGATGCCAAGCACCTCCCCACAGCCCGGCAAGGCCTTTATTTGCAATGACCGAAAAAGAACCCCATGTGGTTGGGTAGTACCATGCTTCACCCCTGAGACCCATGAATGAGGATGGGCCGAGAAGTAAACATCCTACAAGAGGGGCCAAAAGAAAAACCATGTCTAAAGAAATGAGTACCCCAGCCATTGATAAAAGCTCACGATATAAAGAGCGTGTGATTGGAGACATTACTGCAACATGTGGAGGCATAGCATAATTGTTGGGACCGAGCCAAAAATATGCATCATTCATCATGCTAGTTTTGACTACGTCAAGTAAGAAATATCCAATAACGAAACGGGGAACTTGAGCCCTGAAGAGTTCACTTCTTGTGTTAAAGCGCTTAATTCCTGTTCTAGATGTATCATGTTTCGCTGCTTCATCTGCAGGTTCTCCTAATTTGTCGTAGACGGATGGGGGAGGCTTTGGTATATTGGGAATTGCCCAGTTCCAACCAGGTCCACGAAAGTTGATGATTAAGTCGGATATCCAGTCCAATCTCTCCCAAATACCATCTGGGTACGATTGCCAATAATACTGAGATTCTGCTATCTCATTTGCCGGCTGACCATGAAGCGGCCCTATATCTTTGCCGTTTGGTGCCTTCGAGTCAGTGGAAAGTTTGTTTTCTTCTCCATTTACTCTATTGCGCTGCCTTACATCTGATTGAATACCATCTCTATATGCTGTAGTTGTCCGCTTGTTATCCTTTGTGATGGTTTCGTTTCCCTGAATCTTCCTTCTCTCAATCCTCTTAGCATCGAACTGTGGCCGCATAAATAATAACCAGGTCAAACTTGTAACGATTCCATAAACACTAATCAAGCCTGCTACGAAACTGATTGCCATGTTCGTGCTGCTGGTGTGCCATAGTGTTTTGAGCTGAAACCATGTAATAGCAGCCAGCACAATCCACCGCGTTTTGTATAATATTGGACGATTCGTATGCCGCACACAGAGATATATCCCCAGCAATATAAAGCCGTAGAGATTATATGGTACCACCATAGGTCGAAGTGTTCCTTCCGACACGCGATTTTCGAAAATTTGACGATATGTGCCTACGACATCTCGAGGACTTGGAGGATCGGCTGGGTTTGCAGTGAAAAAGCTCGACATTCCTTCTTAGCTAATGGCAGCATAGGCGAAGCAGAAGAGAGAGGGAGGGACACAGAGAGAAAGATAGTAGCAGAAGGGCAGTTTTAACTGCACTTGAAAATACCTTATTGCTTTTAGAAATTATTTAACGCGATTCAGCTGCGTGGTGGCGCAAAACAATTTGTGCGCCGTGTAACACTCTTCCCAGGACAAACAACAGAACGGCAAGCCCTTTAGATCAAACCTTGTATAATCGTTATTTGTGAGATGATGACTGGCATTTATTTTGTTGAACATTGTTTTTTCATGCATTGTTCCATGTTGATGTCGATGAGGTCACTATGAGATAGCATGATCCAGGTCGAAGAGAAATTGTGGAACGGCCTTACCTTGTGTAAAGTGTCAAAGATGCACGAGAAGCTCATGTTGATATCTGGATAGATTGGTTCGTGGCAAAGGATCAAGTGCATTGTATATGGATCTGATAGTCATCTTGTTAGGATTCATAGAGGGTAATGTTGTGTTGCTGATATTTGAAAACAGCTGCAGGGAGAGATAGATGCTCCATTCTTGAATCCACGTGATCCCCCTCTGAAATGGCAGCCCATGAACCAACGTAAGACTAAAGACTACTTTCCATGCTTAACCAATACCTCCTGTACTTAGATACTGCACATATAGAATGACTAGTATCCATCCTCAGCTTGCAAGAGAGGAAGACTTCAATCAAGACGAAAGACTTCAATCAAGACGAAAGACTTCAATCAAAACGAAAGACTTCAGTCACGAGGTTGACGCGAGACCTGTGCTAGCTGGAGGTACGTCCACGGGTGTGTATCTACAGATGTATCTACAGATGTATCTACCGTAGTACAATACATTTTGAGATGACGTGTTGCTCATGATGGTTCTCGACACGTGACCAGGAATCGTTGGTCCGCCAACGTGAGACCCGTGAAAATGTTTATCAATAATTATCCTTGCATTAGCTTGAAATCCTTACCTTACTTCCTGAATGAAACCAACCAACATTCACTCTTGCTAACTTACATTTATTTTAAATCGCGTCAAATGTAACTCTATCGAGAGATTCAATCCAACCTTTTACTAACCTCGACAAGTCGAACAATTCACAACCATGGATCCATCACCACCAAAACGTATTACCCGCGCGAGGGCAGCCGCAAAGTCAACAAAAGATACCGGAGTCAAATCTTCCAAAATCGCACCTGCCGTATCGAAAGCAACCAAGGTCACCGCTGCTACAACAAGTGCGAAGAGAAAGACTAGAGCAGATGAAGAAGATGAAGATCAAAACGACGAATTAGGAGAAGAGACCAAACCAGAACCAAAGCCCACTCGTGGACGACCGAGGAAAGCCAATGTACAAGCGGAAACGGAGGTAGAGGAAGCCATGGCTCCTGTAAAAGCAACTCGAGGTCGACCAAAGAAATCTACAATCGAAGCACCAGCCCCTCCACCCCCCAAACCTGCAAGAGGTCGACCAAGGAAAGATGCATCTCAGGCGGAACCGGAATCAATTGTGGTCGAGGAACCTGCAAAGAAAACAACTCGCACACGTGCTCCTTCAGCTACACTTTCACGCGCCATGGGGCCAAAGAAGAGGGTCAAGTTTGAGGAACCAGACAAGGAGAATATTTTGCCATCCTCACGAGCAAAGCCCAAGGCTGCAGAAACAGCCTCAGGACTGCGAGCAAAACCGGTTCGAAAGCCTGTATCATCTGCAACAGCTTCGACTCGTGCAACTCGTGCTAGAGCCAAGCCTGGCCAGGACGAGAAGGTAGAGAAACCATTACCGTTAAGCCCGAAGAAAGCGACACAAGTTAATGCGAAAAAGGAACAGTCGTCAGACGATGAACTATCGACAACAGTAAAGACTCCAATGAAATCATTGATGAAAAGTCCTGTCAAACCACCAGGCAGTATCTTTGATACTGCGAAAAAGATTGATTTCTCGAAATCCCTTGCAGCACAAAATCCTATAGAAGGAACTAAACTGGATTTCCATGCATCTAGTATGATGAGTCCAGCTCGTCGACCCCCACAAACTGCAGAGAAGAAACTGGATATACCTACATCATTTGCTGATAAACCTTTAATGGAACCTACCCAGATTCTCAATGCATCAACAATGACAAGCCCTGCTCGACGCCCACCACAATCATCACCTTTCAAGGAGACATTGAAATCAAATGCGCAAAGATTTGAATTTGGACATAGCATGCGATCACCTTTCAAGCCCAATTTGTTTGCACCAGAACCTTCAACGACCGCATCTCCTTTCAAAGCATCTCTTCTTCAATCTCCAGCTCGAAGACCAAAATCACCTACTAAAGTCGATGAAGCTGGGTCACCAATCAGAACCAATCAGGGTGCTTCAATATTTGATGCCACTCCAAAAGCCAGCACCTTTAAGATTTCAAAATTTGAAACCCCGAGAACTCTCATGAAGAGCGCAATCCGTCCTGGTCCGATGTTTCCTCCAATACCTTCAAGCGCCCTCAAAAACAGTGTTTTCAATGACAGCCCAATCTCGAAGGAGACGGCCTCTTTGCCACCTCCAGTTCTAGAATTCTCCGGTCGACTCTCATCGATTATGCCGCGCTCTGCTGATCCAGCTTTGTCACCTGCGGTTCAACTTCCACCTCAAACAGACGAACCCGTAGAACTTGTCGTGGATGATGCCCAAAAAGAATTTGACGACACAATGACCACCGAAGATACAAATGAAGTAGTCGAGACTATCGAAGCTCAGAGCACTACACCGCCATGCTCGCCTCCTCGTAAGAATATTGGCAGTTCCTTTGAGCTTCGTGAAGAACCGATCGACGAGAACTCAGATTCAGAAGATGAGCTTGCTCCTGCAGCCAAAAAACAATCATTTGCCCCGCTTGCCAACTTTCAGGTTTCTACTAACGACTTCGCTTCTTCTCCTGCAACACCAGTCCGTCTTGGTAACATCAACAAGACCCCTAAAATGACTACAATCAAATCAGCAATGCGATCTTCAAGTAGATTTAATCAGGAAAAGATTGGTTTCACCCCTTTAGCAAAACAACTCAGTAACTGGATGGCTGCAAGCCCTGAAAAATTTGCTGAAATCGAGGATGAAATTGCTGACCCTGCCTCGCCCGCACGAAAGGTATCATCGAATGAGGTGTTTGCCGACTTGAATACGGCTGCAGCTTCTCCAACTGTTGCTTCTCCAGCTAAGAGTAGTTACTTCGAGGATGAAATGAGGATTCGAGAAGAACTCAACATGGCCGAAAGCGAATCTATTCCACTTGATGCTCTTGAAGCTGAGACCAGTGAGCCAGAGTTCGAGGATATTGAACTCCTAGAGGAAGATCTCGACCTCGCAGAAGAAGCTGATGAGTTGTCGATGTTGGATCCCGAAGCATTTGAAGCAGGCAATGATGATGAAAATGAGATTGCAGAGGAGCATGAAGAAAATGACGAAGATGAAGAACTTGAAATTGCAGAGGAACACGAAGAAAACGGCGAAGATGAAGAACATGAAACGACCATCATTGGCAATCTTGAAGAGCCTATACCTGAGCGAGAGCCTAGTCCTTCTGACGCCAGTCAAGAATATGGGGATGAAAATGAAATGTTAATTGATCCCACACTTTTGGCACCTGCACCTCAATCACCAACTGCACCAGCAGCTTCAGCTTCAGCTTTCACGACGCCCAAGCGTGTTTTGACCGAGAGAACATTCCATACCGTCGCAAAAGTACCACTCAAAGGTGCTCATGAAACTCCAATGCGGCCATCACAAGCAAAGAGAAGCGCTAGTAGTTCGAAACTTCCAGCTGCACGCCCAGCTAGCTCGTTATCTCGTAACAATACCGTGATCTCATACTCGCCATCCAATAGTACACCTAAATCTCAACAAGAAGAAGAATCCACGGAAAATTCCGACAGCCAACAATTTACTACTCCTATCAAATCAGAGACTGTCACTTGGTCCACAGTCGCCACACCAGCCCGTACACCACGTCCCGATCTCAACACAGCACTTTTGAAGGGAGTCGTAGTCTTTGTTGATGTGCATACCACCGAAGGCGCCGATGCTAGTGGTCTATTCACCGAATTGCTTACACAGATGGGCGCCAAATGTGTTAAGACATGGTCATGGAATCCAAACAGTGATGACAAAAGCAAAATTGGAATCACTCACATTGTTTTCAAAGATGGCGGAAAGAGGACACTCGAGAAGGCTAAACAAACTGGAGGAGTAGTTTCTTGTGTTGGTGTTGGTTGGGTTTTAGAGTGAGTTTTTTAGTTCTTTCTGTGAGGCACATCGTATTTTATACCAGTTCGCTAACAAGATCAATAGTTGTGAACGTGAAAATCAATGGCTCGATGAAGCTTCTTATGCAGTTGATACAACCATGGTTCCCCGAGGAGGTGCACGTCGTCGTAAGAGTATGGAACCTCGTGCACTTGCTAATCTTAACGGCACCCTCGTTCCATCAACTGTACCTGCAAAATCTACATATTCAACCTTGACATACCCGGATACCACACCACTGACCCTCAAATCTAAGAGAAGAGAATCGACACAGTGGCAAAAGTCGCCTATTTCCAATGAAGAGGGTGAAGTAGATGAATTGGGTGACGACAATTGGATGTTAAGCCCTGTTCCCGCTACACCCGCTCCGGAAACAATCAGTGCATATGCGGAAGAAGGATTGTGGGGTGCGGAAACTCCAGGTGCCCAAACTCCTTATTATTTCAAGAAGGATAAATTGGTGCAAATGACAGCTCCAGGTGGAAATAAGAAGTTTGTGAACTTTGACGAGGATGAGAGCAGTGGAAGTGGAAACTCGGGAGACGGCATGGGTTTCTTAAGAAAGGAAAAAGATCAGAGTGTCATGATGAGATTGATGGCTGCTAGGAGGAAGAGTTTGCAGTGGGCGCCAAAGGTGGGAAGTCCACTTGCTAAAAGATTTGATGGTGGAATGTGAGGTCAGATCTGAATGATTTATGAATATGAATTGGAGTTTAGGTTGGGGAAGGCAATTTTGCTTGTAATTGCATGTATTGGTTGAGGAACATGCTTTGCTGCTTGACCATACTTCTCATCATTGGCTAGCTGTTGTTTTGATAATCAAGTCAACATTGTCGTTAGCTTGTGCAAGGTCAAATAGGATGGAGTGTTGCTGCTTGGGGGGTCACAAGAGACTACCTAGCTTGATGTAATAAAGCCACAGGGTTTAAATGAATGAACGATGATGATTTTAGCAATATAGATTTATTTCTTTCATATATACTTTTGCTTCTGTGCGAACATCCTTTTACTCGAACCGCTCTCAAGTTTCTGTATGTCAATATCCTCATAAAATCAAATCCTCGAACAAGAATGGTCTGGCATTTTGCTAGTGCGCCGATGTTACTCTTGCCTGCAAGATCTGTCTCTATTGAGCATCTCGCTCACGTATGAGAATGGCTAGGAAAGGATTTGGCATCCTTATAATATCGTAAGAGAAAGTGTGATTTGCGCTCGGGTCTGCTAACTTGAACTCATAAGAGTTCAAGAAGTGAACGACTATCATCTTCAGAGCCAAGGAAACAAAAAATCGTGCAGGACTATATGGTCTTGAGTATCAGTGGGTGAATTGTGCCTTCTGCGGCGGGGATTACTCACCACCCGTGCTTTACGGATCCCCAGAATGGGAACTCGTGACTTGTGTGGCTAAACCTTGAGGTCGATGCAGACTGATCCTTGGATACAAATCGAAACCCATCAAAGGTATCGGGTTCTGGATAAACGGCTGGATTCGTCATGATTGGGTTATGTGGAACACAAACATAATTCCCGCAAGGAACATGTGTGCCATCATCGAAAGTGAATGGAGACATTACTTTCCGTGGCATAGCGACTTTTTAAAATCAGTACAAGCTAATTATTTTATCTAGATAAACTCACTATCAGTCATCGGGTTTGATCTCGCTACCTCTTTCAGGAAGCTATCCAAGTAAGGCATTTCGTTGTTTTGGACAGTTTCAAAAGCCTTATCTCCCACTCGATTGATTTCCTCTCTCAGAGGTTGGATATATTCTGGATGTAAGCAGAGACTGTAAAGTACAAAGGATATTAACTGTTTGCTTGTTACTCGGGGTTCAACTTAATGTTCGGTGAATGCTATATATACCATGGGAAGTTGATGGCTGCTTCCCAAGACGAAAGCTAGGAGCTGTACGACAATTGCCTCAACGGAGGCCCCTCCCGAAGTTTCTATGATCCATTGCAAGCAATCTTTCTACACAAACATTAGTTCTCTATGTGATTGCGAGTTTGTCAGGCTTGGTCTACCCGATTACTTTCACCCTTGGTCTCGAACTCGAGCCGTTTCTGAACCTCAGCGGTAAGAAATTGCCTCATCTTTCGCCGGCCACTACTCAAATTCATAGTGACGAAACTGATTGGACTAGCGCTTTTGGTTGGCTAAGTATCCAGCATTGGGGAATTGACAAATCATTACCTGTACAAAATCTTGGGCACTCGATGGAGAATAGCCATGGTGATTGCGGAGTCCGCACAGAAGTTCAAGTTGCTTTTGTAGAATTCGTCATTATTTGCTGAATTGTAAGCCGGTGTGCTAGTCAAATGGCAACATGGAATTTCGACTTACCAAGCTCTTTTCCAAAGATGACAAGATCGTTGACACGCCCAGAGAGACGTAATGAAAATTTTCGAAGAGGAATGCGCGTCCAGCCTAAGTATCCTTAGTAAAAGATCAAAAGGAGCTGGTACGCCTTTACACACGCTCAGCACCCAAAGGACCTTGCATTTCCTCTTTGAAGGCATCTTGAACAGTTTCCCATAAATCATCTTGAATAGAGGGAAGAGAAGAACGTAGACGGTGTTTAAAAACGTTTCGAGCCAAGTAACCGCCAGTCTTAACATCTAAATCAAGGCCCTTTGCAATCACATGTTGGGGAACAATCACCTGTCGGTTGTTATTTTCTGAAGCTTGGAACGTGTAACAGGAGAAATCAAGCATACATCATACATAACACCTCTAGCAGATAGCTGGTTCATTGGAGCATCGTTCAGCTCTTCGATTTGTTTCTTCGAAGATACCATAACGAAGTATCTATCTCGTCTTGGAACTGCAAAAGGCTTGCCTCCGGCCTAGTAGCTATGTGTTTAACCTTGCATGATCCAGTCATATGGTAAGGAGGATTCTTACTCTGGCATATCCCTGATCTATTAACTGGCCCAATTTGAAAATACTTTGGAAACTGGTGATGCTTGTTCCAATCAAAGTAGGCTTAGATATAATGTCGACATTTTGCTGTACGATATCAGTGACAATTCAACTAAACAAAGTGAGACTCGAGAAGGACTTACTGGTCTACAAATATAGAACGTTACAATCATTCTTTGTATCTCCCAAATAATCCATACGGTAGCAAGAGATATATACCAATAGTGCACGCATATTACACCGAGTGTACTCCACCACGTGATCGTAGGTGCATTGTGAGTCATGATGCCACGGTCAACGAGAGTTTGATTGTACGAAGACATTGTAGGAGGTACCGTAATAATATTATAAGGATTAAAGGTCTCTCGGAGGTCAATGTTTGGTAGTCTTATACGTGAGAATAGAAAGTTTAGTGGAAAGAATGACCTCCGATTCTGCTGATCTAAGACTTTTTGCAAGCAAGTGAAGTCAGAGGGTAACAGCTAAGCATTCATAGGAGAATCATCTTGGGACAAGTATTTGAATAGATGAATGCTTGGATTCCACTGGTACATAGAGATCGACATCTCACATGCAATCACAAGATTGATTTGCCACGGTAAGGACGCTCTTGAGTTCAATGGCTTTCCAACGTGCCCATGAGCTTTACCAGTAAGTCTAGATTACTCGAATGTTCAAAATGAAAATCTTCAATATCTACGCCGCAACCCAACAGGTACATATCTCTACATTCCCTTGATGAAAAACAGGCGGGAGGGGCCGTCGATAGTCTTGAGACCGATTTAGTTTGTCTGCCGGTTTTTGAGAGCTGATGAAACAACGGAGATGGTTACTTATCTCGGCGTCGTATGCTTCAATATTCAATAAGTACAGTAGTATCTGTTGGTGACAAAACCTTCATCTTTGCAGGATTAATTTGGGGGCTTTTCTCATGATTTGTGCATTGGTCTTCTGTCTTTGTTCCGGCAGATGAATTCTATTATTTCTATTATCTCTATTAGTCCCGAACGACCGAGTGTACGACAATTTCGTGAAGGTTGCTTCTTCATGACAACTGTCGAATATGCGGTGATACTGCGATGTAACTTTGATATCTGCGGTCAGATACAGATAAATCACTACATAATCCCAAGTAAATTGTTTATGAAGCAACACCCTGTCGTTCACAAAAAATCATGCCATTTTCCCACCTAGTTGCATACCGTCTGCGCCTGTGCCGCACGCCATTTTGACCAAAAGAGATATGTGTGGGTCTCATCTGAGAGTGCACAAACCTCTTTGGGGGTGTCTTGTCCAGAGAATAAAACGACACACAAGTTGAATGATGGAGCTTGTGTTTCTACCCCAAGCGAGAAATTATGTTCTTCACTTCAGTTCTCAGAGAGATTCATAAGCCCAGGGACTTATTTTCAGTGCATCACCTGGTAGATAGATGGAAAACAAACTTAATGTAAAATGCCTATGATTTTTAACGACCACATCGATAGCCCCTCCCTGCCCTGATAAAGAATTGTACACATCACTTTATCAATCAACTCTACGCCGGTCCCCATTCTCGCTTGGCCCGTTAATGGGGAATACCAAATTACCCGAAATTCTATTTCCTGATGTTGTGCTAGCTCTGTCATAATCACCGCTACTGATTGTTGTTGTTACAAGTGTCGTAGTCAGGTTGTCCAATGGGATGTTTTTCTTTCTGCGCTTACTTTGGAGCTCATACTTGTATGAACCATCATTTTCCTGCGGTGTCTTGACGTACCTACCCCCGCTTACTCCAGATCCTTCTTGCTTTGCAAATAGACCGCGAAAAGAGGCGAGACAAGAGATAATGACGGCTGAAAAATTATAAGCATACACACGAGCTTGCTTTCTGAGTGAAGGGATATCGTACCAATTGGAGGCTCTATAGCGCTCCACAAATATAGCCAGCTTATATCCGGCAGTCTAGATGCCGTACTAACAACAGCAACGCGGACAATCGCAAAAGTCATTGTGATCATTGTGAGAGAAAATAATCCAGCCAAAGCGAGCTTCTGTCTACGTCTGATTCTAACGTTCC
Source organism: Botrytis galanthina (assembly GCA_004916875.1). NCBI lineage: Eukaryota > Fungi > Ascomycota > Leotiomycetes > Helotiales > Sclerotiniaceae > Botrytis > Botrytis galanthina. The sequence goes on from PQXL01000026.1 coordinate 35,413, forward strand.
AAAGAATCGCAATGGGAATGGTAATAACTAGATTATCATGTATCAGGTTTCGACTCATACAAAAGAGGATCAAATGCTTTACTTAGAATGTCTGAGAGAACGTCCAAGACACAGTTGGCAATCAGCGTGGCTCGTTGGAAATTGACAGAATGCTGCTCAATACACCCGCTACTCTGTATCACCATGAGTGGTTGTGCCAGACATTGGTATTCGATAGTGCCAAGGCATGTGAGCCAGACGGCAATGACTATACCAAAGATAGTCCACCATTGGATCGTTTGGGCCTTGTTATCTACCCCCTCTGTGAGTCTGCGGAAAAATATCAAGAAAGACATTTTTATCGCAACCAAACTGGAATAGAATAGAACAATGACAGCAACCGATGAGCGCAGGTAATATTCAGTGTCGGAAATATATGTAGGATCATCCAGCGGCGAGATCTGGCCACTCGCAACAGCGGTGCTCATGAACATGTCATGCGCCGCGAAATGCCAAATTATCGTAGTTGCAAATATCATGGACCACCCTAAGACTACGAAGAAGTCATCGAGGAACAGTCGTCGAAAGTTCTTGAGACGGACGCCTAATCTGAAGGAGACAAAGAGGAAAGAGATGGCCATTCCTCCCCATACAATTCCCTAATTCTCATTAGCATTCATAAAGCTATGATCTGACATTGTTATCTGTACATACTTTAAAAACCGACTCCTTGACCAAGGAGGGCTCAGGTATCAGACTTTGTGTCTGGTCAGACATAGCCAAGAGTCCTTGAACTTATAAAATCCAATCAAGAAAGATGCAGAAAAGGTGTGAATGATGACAAGAAATGCGTAGCTAGTCAAATTTTATGGGAAGCAATGAACCGAGTATTCAGTCTCATTTCTTTTCAACTTTGAAAATGTATGATATCTCTACAGCAGTTTCTATATCGATGTCAAGGCTGCGAACATCATTAAGGGCAGTAGCAGATGTCCCGAAAATAGCTTCGTGGGTGATGTCAAGTATATTGATGTCGTATTCGTGGGTTACATTCTGTCTGTTAAGTGAAGATTATGTTCTTTGAAAACAGCGGTTTTGATTTGTTTGTCCATGGAAATTTGTCGTCATGTTTTTGGATGGTGGGGTCACATGGTTGGTGTCAGCACACCATCACATCCCCTTTCGAAGATTTTGCTTTGAATAGTACCAAATTTGTACCGTAAAGAAGGAGCATATTCGAGGCGCGGGTTTCGATGTGTCAACATGAAAAGCCTGAAGAGGTGCTTTCACTGGAGCTCCCATGTGCGCTCTGATACCAGTTGAAGCTTACACCCGAGAAATGTCCAATGTAGGGATTGAAAAGCTTTGAAGATTATCCACTGAGTATTTGGCATATCACTAGTTGTCGTCACTAGCTGCCGTCACTAGCTGCCGTCACTAGCTGCCGTCCACACTAAGTGAAGATGGCTAGAAACCAAGACTTGAAGAATGCTTTTATAGATTCTCCAACGGGCGGCTTGCATATATGCATACCACCCTGCTTATATTAATTGGCCAAGTTCCCATGGATACATGAGGGAAAATGAGGATTAGATGAGAAGAGGGGGGTGCAGAAGGGGCAGGTCTAGTGCGCGGAAAAGCTGGATTGGTGGATTATATTTAGGGTTGGGATTTTTGATAATATATAATATCGCATATTCGTCAGTTCAATATAATACGTAATATTAGTCAAATCGTATTATTTGTATGACTAATCCTAAAATCTTATAAAATCCTATAAAATTTCTATAAAAGACTATTTTGAAACTATTTTGAAACTATTTTGGAAAAAAGATAATTAATATATAAATCACATAATTAACACATAATTAGTACCTAACTTTTAGATCTAATTATATACTAAATTGAAAATTAAAACCCAACAAAAACTTTTTCCAAAAACAACCAACTTTCATTCATTCTGATGATTTTATTGATCCAAAAATCATATACATAAACTTAACATAATATTTTATATACCTCAAAAAGTGTGATAATATGAAATTATATAATCGACCCTAAGAATATGTAATTTGCCCATCCCTAATTATATTGTTGGAGTAGTATTGGCACATGTCAGATTCAATGAAAATATTTCACCTTACCGAGGGGAACCATACTGACGGTACCGAGACCGAGAATTGAGGTAGATGACTGGCCTTTCGTTGTGGGTCCTAATTGTCTACCTCTCAAGGCATCGGATGATGTGAACCAGGTGCGAGAACAAAATTATATCGCAAATCCATGAGTGGGTCTGAGCGGCACATAATGAACAGGCCCCTCCGGCCCTCACAATAAAATTGCCTAAGCCTTATGTAGCATGTGAGTCCAAGAGGGTTAGACGAGCTGGTAATCGAAAAGCTATTTACTCGAAATAACCCGAAATATTGTTTGAATTTCTAAGGTAGCATTCAGAGCTAGATTTATTTTGAACCCTGGCACACATGGATGAGGTCTGTAAATTGCCCAACGGCCAGGCTTTACATCGAGATGTAAATGCGGAATCAAAGGCAAGAGGAGTCTCTGCCCACATTTTCAGGCTTTCGAAGAAATGACAAGAACATTTCTACCAAACAAGACTAAATCGCACTCTCTATCCAAGGTCGAAAATATTGACAAAGCTCAAACAATGTCTGGTCAAGCTAACCCCGAGACTCTCTCGGTCGCGAGAAATAATGGTGGGAATGGAGCCGAGTCTTATCTTCGAGGCTGGAGGCTTGCGATCATGACAGCTTCTCTTACCCTTGGAATATTCCTCATAGCTTTGGATACTACCGTTATTGGCGTTGCCGTCCCCAAGATTACGACGGACTTCAGAGATCTAAATGATATTGCTTGGTTTGGTAGCGGTTATTTGTTGACTGTTACAGCTTTCCAGCCTCTGTTCGGAACCTTTTACAAGTTTTTCAACCCAAAGGTTGTATACATGACTGCAATCATAATATTTGAAGGTATGTGTTCTCGAGATGGACTAGTGATATAAGTATCATCTAACGTGTGATATTGTGCAGTTGGATCTGTTCTATGTGCTGCCTCGCCCGATGCTCCGGTGTTTATTCTTGGGCGTGCGATCGCCGGCTTTGGTGCTGCCGGAATCTATCAAGGGGCTCTTGGAATCATAGGCTACACAGTTGTACTCGAGAAAAGGCCTATGTACTTCGGAATAGTGGTCAGCGCCTTTGCTATCAGTGCCTGTATAGGGCCAATACTTGGAGGTGCTCTGACCGAGCATGCTTCTTGGAGGTGGTGCTTTTGGATGTAAACAATCTCTTCGTTCCCATGACCCTCTGTTCTTTGCCCTTTCTTTCAACCTTCTCTTGTCAACGGAAATATCGTATGCTATCAGTCTAACACGCGCCCCGTCAGAAACCTTCCCCTTGGTGTCATTGTCTTCGTCTTGGTTGCGATATTCCTACGACTGAAAGTCTCGAATGAAGGACGTTCATCTTTACCTTTCAAAGAAAAGTGGAAATACATGGACGTTATAGGGAGTGTAATATTCGTGGGCTCTATCTGCTGCATCTTGTTAGCGCTTCAATGGGGAGGCCAAACTTTGCCATGGAATTCTGCCAAAATAATTGGATTACTGATTGGATTCATCCTGCTTGCAGTGGCGTTTGCTTTCGTTCAGTGGAAGCGAGGGGAATTCGCATGTATTCCTCTCCGAGTAGCAGGTCAGCGAACGGTTGCAATGGCAGCATGCATGTTATTTTTCAATGGCATGGCATTAACTGTTGTATGTGATTCTTATACGCACTCAGTGAAAGTTTTTAGTCTGCTGACACCAGATTTAGCTCACGTATTACATTCCAATTTACTTCCAATCGGTCCGAGGTGACTCTCCTACTACCAGTGGAGTGAGGTTCATCGCTTTTATTATACCACAGATGGTCTCGTTGATAGCAGCAGGCGCTGTTGCTACCAAATGGGGATACTATGTAAGTGGTCGCTCTTCTGCTTTTGGTATATCTGCTTAAGTGTCACTGATAATGTCTCAAGGCCCCTTATATTGTTGCTGGAACTATAATCTGTACAATTGGATGTGGCTTACTTACCACGATCGGTATTAATACACGCACAGCGATTTGGGCAACGTTTGAAGCACTCATTGGTATCGGCTTTGGGGGAGCCTTACAGTTGCCATACACCGCATTGGCTGTGGTGCTTAGGTGAGTTCTCTTCTCGAGGTTAATAATATTGAAAAACTGACGATTTTGCAGTGAAAGTGATCTTCCTACAGGAAATGGTAAGTTTTTCTACCACTCAAAGACAATTACTTACAAATTACTAGCTATTGCTGTATTTTCTTCGCAACTTGGCGGGTGAGTCGCAGTTCCTTTTATTCGAGTTCGATAGAGGCTTTATAAATTTGCATTTACTGACAATACTGACGATTGATAGTGCGCTTGGAGTTGGAATTGGCCAGACCTTGCTACTCACACACTTGGTTCAAAGCATTCCTCGTATAGCGCCTTCTATATCCCCAGAGGCGGTTATCAATGCGGGTGCCGCCAATCTGCTTTCCTTGACTACGGATCCCCAGATCCTGTATAATCTCCGGCTGACTTGGGCGGGAGCCGTTCGTGTTGTGTTTCTTTTTGTTGTGGTTGCTTCGGCCCTATCTGTCTTGTTTTCACTTGGTATAGAGAGATTGAACGTCCACGTCGTTTCACAGGAGAGAAAAGAGATTGTGTCTGCTGAGCGGGGCCAAGAATCTGCGACTACTCAAGATGTGATGTGTGAGAAAGAAAAACTATGAATCCTCGCATCAAAGTCAACTTTAAGTTATCAAGTTATCACGGCAAGCGACATGGCACATGCTTCTGATAAGAATGGTGTGGCCGATTTAGTTCAATTACAGTAGCAATTACATTCTTGCCCTACAAGTTCATGTTCTCAAGACAAGTTCCTCCCATTCATTCTTGAGCCCTTCAAACAACGACGAATACAGTTCTCTGCCTATAAGCTAGTCTCGCCTGAAAATTTGTGAGAAAGGTTTGTATAGTCTGGACTAGGTTTATGGCATACTAGCAAGGCCACTGAACACAAAACTAGAGGTAATAAGCATTGCTCTGTAAATTGATGCAGGAGTTGAACGTACAATTTCTCAGGTTATCACTCATGTTCCAGTTGTTGTAGATGGCATAGGTGATGATGAACACGGTAAGAAGACCGAGACATTGGGAGGAGGCACCCTGAGCTTGAAAAGGTTGAAATCGGAGCATGTTGATGAGGTGAAGATGTCAGATGTGGATAGTAGAGAACGTTTCCTCCTCTTGACATTGATATTTAACATTACCTATCAAAAAATTATAGAACGTAGTATCTGAATTAATGATTTTCTTTTTAATATTCAAAAGCTATACTTAATTGGGGCAATTAGTGTAAAGACTAGGTACATGGGCCCATACCCATGGAAATGCATACGACATTACATGAAATTTTCTTTTCGGAAAAGCTGCGTTTATGCAGCTCCCTTGGATTCATAATCAAGTCATAACCCAATTCATGCCACCAAAAGTATGACCAACATGATGTGAAATTGCGGCACAGGGACGACTTGCATATATCATTATGATTATTTCAAGGGGTTGGGACCAGAAACCCTTTCAAAATACGTAGGTTTGATTCCGCATGTTATGCGAACTTCTGCTCTGAGAGTCTATGCCGAGCACTAACCCACGGAGGCCATGGCACACCACTCAGTCACTAGCGCCCGCTGAAGAAAAATCAAACATAGATTCTCGTGTACCACTGCAGCATTTAGTATCTTTATGGGTTGGTAAGATATTTTTCAATTAAGCCGATTGTGACATAGATCTCACCTGACGGTTTGCTTCCAGAGTAGGATTCACAATTATTGGAAGCAAGCTTCAAGCCTAGGCTGTATCAGATTTGGAAGGTCATTTCGCAAAATTTTGCGAATGGAGTCTCCGCATTGATGGATTTCTATCAAACCGATGTACACGAACATGCTGAGCCTTTGGGACGCATCGGCGACGAGTCTTGCTTGTGCCCAAAGCACCATGCTCTTTATCGTCGGGCCCACTTTGATACTACTCAAACTTCAAATAGCTCAGCCGTTCTTTGCAACATGCCGAGTCTGGCAAAGAGGCCCGTATTCAGGCGGATACTTTTTTCGCAGGGACAGGTACAAGAGGCACGCGGCAATTGTTATCATGAGCAAAACATTAGCCATACGACCATTTATATCAGCTTTTGCTGTGAACTGATGAGACCAGATATTCTTTCTTGTAGCTGTGTTCGTTGTCAGTTTTCTGTACCCAAGTACCTCTTTAGACAATTATGATTCTTGATGGCCTCAAGAATATCACTCCAAGCTACCTGACTTTGTGGCAAATACAGGGAGCTCTACTAGTCACATCAACTTGGCTGGTGTGGAGGCTTTGGACCTTCAATATCTTGCCATTTTTCCGACCCAATGAACCAAAAGAAGTTCCTTACTTGATACCTGGTAAGCCATTAGTTTCTTTGTTGCAGCTACATACTTGCTTCATGGTAGAGCTAATTTACTCTTTGAATAGGACTTGGCAAGTTATGGCACTTTGTACAAGAGTCGAAGGCTAATTGTATACAGGACACACAATAGCGTTCTTCACGAATGTTGAAGGGGCAATTCGACACGGAATGTATGCTTCGTGAATCTATAATCACTTGACCCATAACTGACTGGAAGAAAGAAAGTTTAGTAGAAACAGCGGCGAGCCTTTCGCAATTTCACTTCTAGGAATCAGATTTTATATTCTTACGTCTCCTTACGATGTGTCAGCTGCATACAAAAATACGGCAACTCTTTCTTGGGACTACTATATGGGGCAGCTTATGTCCTCTTTCGGTCTCAATCATGAAGCTCTGCAAAAGGTGTGGCACCAACCGCAGCCTGGTGACGATACGTACTTTGAATCGAATGAGATCAATCCTGCGCATAAAAGTCACGTACATTTCACCGAGGAAATGTATAATCGCCAACTTCTTCCAGGCCCAAAGCTTACTCAGCTGAGCTTGAAGGTTAGAAGGCATATATATGATGAGTTACGATGGGAAAAACTCGCCGGACCTGCTATGCTAGATGTTTCCGAAACGCACATTCAATTGTCTTTGAAAACTTTCTGTCGGGGAAAGATTATCGACATGATTACCGAATACATGTTTGGGAGCGTCTTCTCTCAAATCGAACCAGACCTTACTAAGCACATGATCCAATTCAACGATGATGCATGGATGGTGCTTTTTCATTATCCAAGTTTCATGGCGCCAAAGCTAACTCAAGCTCGTCGCACTGTTGAAAATGCCTTCAAAAAATACATTAAGCTGCCCAGAGAACAGCGGGCGGATGCAATGTGGGGAATGCAAAACATTATCACTGCCCAGGAGCAAGCAGGCCTTGAGGAAAAAGATAGGGTAGCATTGCTATTGCTCGTTTATTGGGCGTGAGTACTCCTTAATTCTGCGCTATAATTCTTATTCGCAAGTCACTAATACTAGGCATCCGTAGCGCTGGCTCAAATGCAGTTAATACTCTCTTTTGGATGACTACATATATGCTGTTCTATCCAGAACTCCAGAAACAAATCCAAGACGAGACTCAACCAGCGTTTGCAAATGGACAAGTTGACTTAGATTATCTTGTTGACCACTGCCCTCGCTTGGAAGCGTTCTTTCTGGAGGTTCTACGCATGATAAACGGAGCACTTGGTGTTCGCCAGGTCATGGCAACCACAGAGATCAACGGAAAGGTTCTCCGTCCTGGAAACACGCTCGTAATTCCATTTCGTTTGCTTCACTTCAGCGAAAACGTATGGGGAGGAAACAGTGACAAATTTGACCCTGAAAGATTCCTTAAAAACCCCAAACTTGGTCAGCATTCAGCTTTCAGACCATTTGGTGGAGGGGTGAGCTACTGCCCTGGCCGATTTTTAGTAAGACACCAGGTTTTTGGATTTGTTGCAACATTTTTCCATCGATTTAAAGTCGAACTTCCCCCACTCCCTCTCCCTAGAGGTGGCTCTAAAGCACAGGTCTTCCCTAAGCTTGACGAGACCACGCCTTCAACGGGGACAGCTGCATGTGTTCCGGACATGGATGTGATTATCCAAGTTTCGAAGAATGTATCTTACGAGCAATACGTCAAATCAAGCTAGAGAAGCGAACAATATTTGGTATGAGCGTAGCGGTAGATTGCCTATACCATATATAAAGTCTCCTAAGCCATCTCAGTCATAACCTACATAACCAATAAATTCTCGTTGTGACCATAACCTGCGATGTAACCCTGCTGTGCCGCAATGGTGGATACTGCTGAGGCGATCCCATATTTAGTGCTTTTCTGTAAGTATTGGCTCAGCACGGTACCTGTAAAATTCTTTAATTTGGCTAGGGTGCCATCGATATTAACCAACATCACGCCGTTCGCTCTTTGTGGCCATTATATCTGGTGGTCCCTCCCGACTTTTCTTTTCTTTTGAATTGCAATTCTATCTGAAATTTCAGTCCACGAAGACAGCTCTCAGGTTTCAGATTTATTATGCATCCTGCTATTACAACGGCACTGCTGTTGCCTTTAGGATGGGGCGCATACAATATTTATTGTCTTTTCCAAAACTACAAGATAGCGCGCAGGACAGGTCTCCCAATAGTCTTACTTGTTTCCAGTCCCGACAATCCGTTTTGGGTACTTACGCAAGGGTTTGTACTTGCAATTGTTAGGAAGATATATGGTGAATGTTCATTCACACGCTTCGGTCGGCTCGGCTGGGAATACTATGTTAAGTGCAAAGCGCATCTTGAACTTGGTGATGCTATAGTCCTCGTCACGCCGGGCCATAATTGGTTCTATATTTGTGATGCAGAGGCATTCAATGAAATATTCCAGCGACGAAATGGGTTTCCACGTCCGCCTGAAATGCTTGGTATGTGGGCCCTCGAACTCCCGTTGCTGAGCTTGACCTTGTCGATGTGAGGGAAAGCATTTCATGCTAATACAAAAGTCTATATATAGCGATGTTAGATGTATTTGGTCCCAACATCTCGAGTGTAAGTAGAGATACAAGCACAATATTGCCAAGATAGTCCGCTAATGTTAGATACAGGCCAGCGGTGCCGACTGGCAACGCCAACGCAAGGTAACAGGTACGCAGTTCAACGAGCAAAATAGTGGCACCGTATGGGCAGAGGCTTTGAAACAATCCAATGAAGTTCTAGAATTCTGGAAATCATTGCCCACACCAATTCGGCGCACCCATAAAGACACCAGAACGCTATCACTCCATGTACTATCTGGCGCTGGGTTTGGCAAGTCCTATTCATTCAAAAAGGCCGCGGACCCACCTAAGCCTGGGCACATGTTCAATTATCGGGACTCCCTAGCCTTGATTCTAGAGAATGCATTGCTAATTCTAGTCTTTGGGCCGAAATTTCTTACCAGGAAATGGCTGCCAAAGCGTTTAAGTCGTCTAGGTCGAGCAACTCTTGACTTCAAGGACCACATGCAACAAATGGTAAAAGATGAAAAAGAGCTCATTCAGCAAGGGAAACCTGGTAGTCGAAATATCATTAATTCGTTGATCATGGCTTCCGATGAAATGTCCGAATTGACAGGAGATAAGGGCGGAAGTGGGAGAGGATTGACAGAGGATGAAGTTTATGGCAATATATTTGTCTATAACTTCGCCGGACATGATACAATGGCTATCACGATGAACTGGACTCTTTATTTGCTCGCTGCACATCCGAACGTACAAGACTGGATCGCGGAGGAGATAAATTCTGTGGTTGTAGGTGACGATGCAGGCAAATGGAAGTACCAAGAAAGTTACACAAAATTGAACCGATGTCTTGCCGTCCTAGTAAGTCGAACTCTTTCCCGGGCGCCCCCAAATCGTACAAGCATACAGGCTAATGAATCTTCTTTCAGCTCGAAACTCTGCGACTCTGGGATCCTCTCATCGGTATTGCAAAATCAACGAGCTCCAACCCGCAGCCCCTTACTCTGAATGGTGAGACCGTCACCATCCCCGCCAATTCACGCGTTATTCCAAACATTAACGCAATGCACTCGCATCCGAAATACTGGGGAGAAGATGGGTTGGAATGGAAACCCAGTCGCTGGATTCTAACCGAAGGCTCATCTTACGGTGAAAACTCCAAGAGCAAACTAAAATCGAGGCCAGATGAAGAGCATCTCTTCTCGCCACAGAAAGGCACGTATGTTCCGTGGTCAGAAGGAGCACGCGCGTGTCCGGGGAAAAAATTCGGTCAGGTGGAATTTGTGGCGACGATGGTTTCGTTGTTTAGGAAGCATCGCATTGAGGTGGTTCCTGAAAAGGGAGAGAGTGTTGAAGAGGCAAGGAGAAGAGCGGAGAAGAGTGTTTGGGATAGTGAGATTGTCTTGTTGTTACAGATGAAGAAACCGGAATTGGTGGGTGTGAAATGGGTGGAGGCTGAGTAATCTAGATGGCTTGCAGAGTTTCATGGTGTGGTAAAGAGTGTGTTGAGGAGACGTTTCATTCCATAATGAAGAATTCGAATAGTTTGTTAGATAATGGATTTTGTGAGCTGCATGATGTAGGTATATTTGATCATAGAGTAAAGAAGCTACCGATTAGATAACTGCTAGGGGCCGGCCGGTCCTGCCTTAGTTCCCGGTGAGCCCTGTCCCGTTCCGTCGCAAAAGTCTAGCCTTCCCGTCCCCAGCCTCGTCAAAATTTCTCTTTCATAAAAAAGAAAGTTTTATTCAACTACCCCTCCAACTTTTCCAATTGAATCCGAAATCGATCCTATTTCAATGAGATAATGTTATAGTCCTCTAGGAATCATATCAACATCTAACCATCATGTTTGAAAACCTCTGTAGTTTACCTCTCACCTCTGAGCTCTTCACCCAAGCTCTACATCCCACCGAACCTATCCTCTCAGTTGGTCTTTCGTCTGGTCACGTACAAAGTTATCGATTACCGCCTCCTGATGCTACTGCTGAGGATGAAGATGGAGACACGAGTGTGGTGAGCACGGGAACTAGTACTATTGACACGGAATGGAGAACTAGGAGACACAAGGGAAGTTGTAGGACATTGGGGTATAGTCATGATGGTGAAGGTTTGTTTTCCATTTTCTTCTCATGCTTTTATTTGATTGGAATCTCATTTCAAATCTGCATACCAATTAACATTCTACTATTCAATTGACACATACTAACATCCAACCCTAAGTTCTCTACTCCGCCGGCACCGATTCCCTCCTCAAAGCCGCCGCATCTGCCACCGGCCAAGTAACCTCCAAAATCCTCATCCCCCATACCAACACCGATAAACTCGATCCTCCCACCCTTCTCCACGCCCTCTCTCCTCAAACACTCCTCCTAGCCACCGATTCCTGCGCTCTCCATCTCTACGACCTCCGCGACAATTCTTCTTTCAAATCTGGTAAACCGGCTCAAACACATTATCCACACGATGACTACATATCCAGTTTATCACCGCTCCCACCTACAGAAATGAGTACGAGCGGGTTTAGTAAACAGTGGATCACGACGGGAGGAACTACATTGGCGGTTACGGATCTCAGGAGAGGAGTGCTTGTCAAGAGTGAGGATCAGGAAGAGGAATTACTCAGCAGTGTTTTTGTGAGCGGGTTAACTGCGAGAGGAAAATACGGGAGGGAAAAAGTTTGTGTAGGCAATGGAAATGGAGTTATTACGCTTTGGGAAAAGGGAGTTTGGGATGATCAGAGCGAGAGGATTATTGTTGATGGGGGTGGAAAGGCGGGCGGCGAGAGTCTGGACGCTATGATTGCGATGCCGGAGGATTTGGAGGGTGGATATGGTGGGAAATGTGTGGTGGTTGGATGTGGAGATGGGAGTGTGCGGATTGTAAGGGTCGGGGGGACGAAGGGGGTTGTGGAGGATATGAAACATGATGATATTGAGGCGGTTGTCGCGGTGGGATTTGATATTGGAGGAAGACTGATTTCTGGGGGTGGAGATACGGTTAAAGTTTGGAACGAAAGGGCCGAGGAAGATGAAGAAGAAGAGGAAGAAGAAGAGCAAGAAGATGTTGAAGATAATGACGATGTCATGATTGATGGTGGAAAGCGCGCATTGGAAAAGGACAGCGATGATAGTGATGCCAAGGCAGATAGCAGTGATGAGGAAGATGGCGGTCGCAAGAAACGCAAGAAGAAGAAGAGGGGAAAGAAAGGAGCGGTTGAAAATGGAATCTTGAAGTTCAAGGGCATGGAGTAATGTTTTTTTTTGTTAGAGTTCAATGGAATGATACCCAATTTGTATATGTGTTTTGTGCTAACATTGTAAAATACATTCATCTCTGAGACTTGTATGTATGTATGCATGTGCATATGCATGTGAATACATCATCTATCAAAACGACTATCTCTTCTCTTCTCTACTAGGTATACATTCTCATTTATATCCCTAGGCGTATGGTAGAAACGTAGATGTAGATAATCCCCCTCTCTCATCATGTCTAGAAAACTCATCAACTAACCTCATCAAAACTAAAAATTACAGCTACAAATATCTCAAGTAACTCCCCCTCTCACGGTACCTATGTGTAGAAAAATTGTTATGCTTAAGATCGGATTGTGAGTTTTTGTATTTTCTCTACTTCTACTTCTACTTCTACTCCTTCTTCAACTCCTGCTTTGCGACTTAAGGTGCTTTTGAATCCAATATCATATCATATCATATCATATCATATCATACTATACTATACTATACTATACTATACTATATACTATACTATACTATAGAAATACACACTCGCCGTCATTCTACAATGAATACATTACATTACATACAACCATTCAATCCAATCCAATCCAGGACGATATATATACCCTCGATCTAAGATTCTTGAGCAAATCCCCTTTCCCTCCTTTCGCGCCTCTATCCCTTAGAACCATCCATCACCAAGTAACAATAATATCCTTCGTCACACTTTCCCTTCCCACGCCAATCCTCTGTGAACAAAACATCTGCGCTCTCCTCTTCTCAACCACCACATTCAATCCCGCAATCTTCGCTCTTCGATCCGCAGGAATGAGTCCCCTCTCATCTCGCCACGGTTCCTCCAGATCTCGAATCCATTTACAGATGAATCCGCCGACGTAACTATCCCATACCCCTTCTCTATATTCTTTACTTACAAAAGACATTGCGATTGCCTGGTCTCTCAATATCTTAGCGCGACAATGCGTACCGACTTCGAAGAGCGGCATTAAGATACCCAGATTCGTGTGATAGGATGAGGTGCTGTAATAAGGATGCAGATATGTACAATAAGTAATGATAGTTTGGAAATAATGAGTAAGTTGATCGTATTGAATTTCATCGATGAAAAAGGAGCCGTGTAGACGAATAGCACTAGCGGCGGCGTGAGTTTTAAGAAGAGCCGCTGTCCGAAATTCTTGCGAGTGATGAGGAGATGCGAGACATTTTTGAAGAATAGATTCAGATGCTTTCTCCCAATGCATCAGATCTGCCAGATAGATATCGCGTTCTCGTAGAATTTCGGGTGGAAAACGGGCCGCAGCTACACGATCCATACAAGGATCCGCAAAGCCACCTTCGACGCCGGAATTGGTCGGATCCAGAGATTCTTGAGGCATCGCTGCAGATTCTTCCTCCCCATAGATTTTACCGCATGGATGAGTATCGCGTAATGCTGTAGGTGGAGAACGAGAAGCGCGTGGCTCTAGCTGAGTCCATGGATTATTATTTTGGCGTAAATCTGCAGCTCCTTCCCAATCTTTGGGTGAAAAGGTTGTGGATTGCTCTTGGAAGTCAGTCTCCAAAAGTAATTTCCTCGCTATATCGATAAAATGAAGGTTCCTTCTCATGATCATTTGTAAATACTCGTAAGAATCCTTGATGTTTTGAAACGTTGGGACCTGGGCTCCGTGAAGATGGTATCGATTGAGCTGCTCCTTTATGATAACGTGGTGAGCTGGTGGGCGAATATCAAGGAAGTGCAAAACTTGTAAGTCTAAATCTGTGAAAGCTCTTCGAAGTTCAGGTCCTATGGCGTTCTCTTTTGTGAATTCGGTGCCGGCTGCTGAAGATTGATAGTAATCGTAAAGCATCATGATACCATTGGTTGCGTGTATAGAAGCGGATGCTTGATGTCCTTGTAGACTTTCGATACAAAAAACTATCATACACGCAATCAAAGCTGTTCTTGGACTCCGGCTCACGTTTCCATCAATTGCTTTCTGCATACCTCGTAGACTTTTTCCATACTCTCGCAAAGCGTACTCAAAGTGCTTTTTGGCATCTGATGATTCGCCCCCTTGGACCATCTCCTTGCTATATTTGCTGAATGCACCAAGTGCTACTAAGCCATGTGCAATATATGGCTCGATTTCACACACCTGAGGAATGATCTCGGACCAAACACTCGTTTGAAGAGGGCCTGCTAATCCTGCCGCAACATTCTCACAAAAGTGTTTAAAATACCTACCCTCAAGCTCTTCCGTAAATCGAGGTCCAAGGTATAATTCAATTATGGATCCTTGTGCAATATCAGAAATCGTCCCCTTGGGTAAAATGGGCACAATTTGACGAGAATTCGGTTTGATCTTCTCCGGTTGCTTCGGATATCCACTACATAGAATTCCGAATTTAAAACAGCGGGAGCAGCCGGGTAATTTTTCGTCGCACTTGATTCTTCTGATTCTTTATGTGTGTTAGTTATAATACAACGGCGATGGTAATAATAATAAGGCTGGCACCTACTTGCAATTTTGACATCCTGTCTTGACCTTGGGTAACCTGGCACGGAACTTGATCTCCTTCTTCTGTAGCGCTGGATTCTTCGATTTATCTACCGCGATCATTCGACGAATGGGCAAAATCTCACTACTTCGAATAGTCGCATTGTTCTTATCGCCGCTTCTAGGAAAGCGCACGTCTGGTTGTATATTTTTGTTGGTGGTGGTCATCCTCTCTGAACAGCAAAGTTGTGTAAGACACCAACATGGTGAGAGCTACATGCGCAAGATTTTCGTGGCCTTTTGACGCACCAACGAAATTGCAGCAGAGTGAGGAGAGTTGTGGGAGAAGAAAAGAATGAGATCCAAAGGGAAGAAGGTCTAATTAGTTAAACTAAGGGCGTCTAACGGTTGAAGCAAGAAGGCACTTCGACAACATATTGATCATAGCAATGCTGGCAAATTCTGCGGGGCTACTAAAACTTGGAATCCTCCCCTCCGTATTATTCTGCACAAGCATGTTCCTTTACCAAAATGGATACCGACCTGTGAAGATCGCCGGTCGAAGGCTTGCCCGTGTATTCGTCAGCTTACCTTGGACCTTGGGCCTTGGACGGTTGGACCTTGGGGACTTTGGAGTTTTGGTTGATTTGATGCTGACTATTCTGTCCATCCAGCTGGGCCGGGAGTTCTAGGTCAGGCAGGAATGGAAGCGAATCGAGACTTTCAAACAGGACAATCAACTGTCAACAAGATCAAAACCGTTTACTTGCAAGGAAAATGGTTCGACATTATGAACCTTAATTGAATAGTCGGTAGAAAGAGCAAGAGTGGAAGGAGGTGCATACTGGCTCCTGGTACTGGTACTAGTCTGGGTGTCTGGGTGTCTGGCAGTGACTTGACTGGGTTCCTTCCCCACTATGCCATGTACCTAGTAGATGTGCACGAGGTACGTACCCAAGACGGCACCAAGCCGGTAAAATCCTACGAACTTGGAAAAAAGGGGGTGACATCCTATTGGTATGCCTTTCGTATACCTAATATGATTATATGATTATATGATTATATTCCCGCAACCGCTCTCGAGCCGCACCAGCGCTTACAGCTAATTAGTTTCCACAATTCTTCTCCTTTGGGGAGTTTGGAAGAATTCTTATTTCTGTCGACATTTTCCCTCTTTCGTTCTTACTTTCCGGAGCCCAATTGATGTTCATCTCTCTCCACCAATGACTACCGAGATTCCCCATAGAGTTTGGTCTTAGAGTTTGCTGTCGATATGGGGATCCTCGGTGTACTTCTTATGACTCCCATACAATATATTTGACACTTTTGTGGGATCTACTCTTCCGCTCGTACTCGCACATTTCTCCATTTCCTGCGGCAATCATGAATAACATGTTATAAACTCTAGACTCCTTTCACACATGGTGGATTCATCCCATGATTCCCATCAGCATTCCATTCCATCTGTGCATGCATGTGTGGATGGCAGCGTGGGTCGTCACACTGATGAAAACCGAGCTATCGGTATTCCATAGCATTCGTGCAGCGTGCTGCCAGAAGATGGATGCGTAACGCAACTCCGCCACTAAGAAAAGCGGATTCGACCGTCCTCTTGAAGATTATCATCTTGTGGTATGTGCATTTGGTTTCGGAATGCATACCGTCTGGCCGTCCGACTATACTCGCAGTATTTCAAAGTTCTAGACTTTCCTCTCGGCGATGTGCGTCTTCATGCTATCTGAAACAACAACGACTAATAAACTTCCTCTCTGTTCTTCAACAAGCAAGTATAGGGATAAAATTTGGAGATCAACTGATCTTCAGAAAGTTAAAATCCCCCGCACTTTAAGAATCGATGTTTTTCATCTGATCTACGTGCTATGTGTATCTTTCCATATGCAGAATAACCATATCTATCTGATGGCAAAGTGCGGAATTCATAACCTCGAATTTGTAGTTCCTAACTATGCTGCTTCAATAGACCAATGGCATATGTTTTCAAATGTTCTTCAGAGCGGGATGATAAAGGTGTGCGTTGCAACCATTTTTCCAGCTCCCCAACGCTGCTCAAAAGGACTCGAATAGTTTCTTCTATATCTTGCCCCCATTTCTTACAAGTGTGGCAATCATCTACTCAAGTAGTCCAACTGTATTCATCGTATTTCTTCCAGTCAAAATTATCACCACATCGAAGTATTCTACTACCATCTCTCTTCCAGCCCAGAAAGAAACAACCCAAACTCAAATCCAAACCCACCCCCAACGACCCTCTCCAGTAAACACAAGTTACAACAGATATCCTCATATATCCATATCTCTAAATCTCCATAAATTCACTCATCTAATCCCAATCCTTACCACCATAATCATTCAGTCTCCAACCACACCCTCAGTCCTGGTAACAACATCTATATAGAATATGAAATTGAAGGTATGCTCCAATGTGATGGATATAATAATAGTAATAACCCCATATAGTACTATTTTATATATTGATACTCCAAATATCAAAATTTCAATATAAATCAAATCGAAACTGAAATATCAATATATTTATAAAAATAAAAAAAAAGCAAAACTCAAATACTATTTGAGACTATATTAATCATCTTTTTGATATTTGAGATATGGATATTTGAGATATGGATATTTGAGATATGGATATTTGAGATATGGATATTTGAGATATGGATATTTGAGAGATATGGATATATGGAATTATACTATATGAGATTATTATTACCGTATAATAAATACCTAGTAAGGTTATCTACTCTGTCGTCAGTCTGTAGTGTAGTTATGGTTTATGAGTATTTGAATATAGTATTTGATCATGGTATATAATATATGGCATATGATATATGATATATAAGTCCCCGAAATATAATAGCGTAATATTTTAATATGTGAGAGGATGGATGGATGGATGAATGGATATACGAGAGAGAGAGAGAGAGAGAGAGAGAGAGAGAGAGGTAGAAACACAGAAATGGATAAACTAAATGGAATGAGAGGATAGAGCGGGATACAGCGGTGGTTTAAGGGTTTGAGATTCTGAGATTCTGTGGAAGATTGAAGATTGAAAATTAAAAATTGGCAGAAGAAAAAGGATATCAGAGTAGAATGGAGGAATAAGGGTTGAGGGTTGAACATGAAGGGGAGGGAGGAGAACTGCCGTTGAGATGAAGAGAGGACCTCAGGGTTAAGTGCGAATCGGATTTGTGAGCTATATTGAGTGGAAGATAGGATGACCTCAAGAGACCTCGGGAGGGATAGGAAGATAGAGGAGAGGAAAGGGATTGATACGACATCCATCTAGTAGGTATCTATCTACACATACGCATATGCATATGCACAAAAGATTACAGCAAGCCCCACGACAAATACATGACATACATTATTACATTTAAAATCTACAAACCATATATACCTACTTACTTAGGTATGCATAGCATAATATCGTATCAGACTAGCGATCATATCATCGCGCTAGCTATCAATCAAGCATAACAAGCCTTCCTTTCTCCCTTTCCCTCCATTCCATTGCTTCCTCCCTTCACCCCTTTTATTCATCTACACATCCCATCATCAAAAGTCATCCTCATGATCAATCTCTCCCAGTTTCTCCTTGTCCCTCCCAATAAGAATAATAATAATAACAACATGGAAAGCCTCCGTTTCTTCAAACCCAAATTACTATTTCCTTCCATGTGCAACCAGCCAAGATGCTCCGAAATGCAACTAGAATATTTGCAAAAAGTCAATCTGGTGACTTCTCTTGCCTTTCGTCGAAAATGAGATATTACCACCAAAATATCATTGTAATCTTTTCCACACATTCATTATGATGTGACCCATTTGATTTTTCCCTATTCCCAAACGCCATGAAAAAAAAGTGCCATAAACAAAATAGGGTGTTTGTCTTCATGTAGTCCGAAGAACGAAAGCTTTGCCAGAACCACCTAAACGGGTATAGCGGTTCTGGCCAATAATCGAACATTATCTATGAAACCATCAACCAGTTTGAAATAATCGTTTGGTTCGCCATGTCTAGCTTTGAGACCTTGATCAGTAACAGCCGCTGCTGAGAGTTCGATTTCAAGCTCGTGTTCTTTTTCAGTTCGAGATACACCCTATTATGATTAGTTGATGTCCTGGCGAGGGTAGGTGCATTGAGGACTTACATTTGATATCAAGTTTTGAGTGACTTGAGTGAGGTCTACTTGATAATGCGATTGTCTGTAACTCAAACGATCCTTGTTACGATCCGGTCTTTGGGCTCCATCACTTGAAACAATAAGTTCTTCTACGTTCCCATCAAACTTCATTTCAAAGTTTATACTAATTCGACAATCGAGTGCTTGACTAGGGAAGTAGAGATCCAAATCTGCTACTCGAGCTTTGATAATCTTGGCCAAAGGTTCACCAGTCTTCTGATCATGTGTAACACGAACTTTAACAGAATAACGTGGGTTCAGTAAAGCCCGTAGAGCAGGAGGCAAAGTGCTATGCATTGAAGAAGGAAGCTCATAAAATTTGTCCGTCTCACGTCGATGTAAGTAGTCAATCTTAACACGTCGTTTCGACTGACCATTATTACTTGGCATGCATTCCTGTACTTTTTTGTTTAAAAATTCGTTCAATCCTCTATGCTGAGCCTATACCTATGTTAGCGGGGCAATGATGTAAAATTTGTGTAACGTACCTCTGTCATTGTACTTTTGAAGGCGACAAACTGGTTATCCAACAGTACTGTTTCCGATCGCACTGGCAGACTCAATCTCACATTCGTCTCTTTACTGACAAGTTGTCCTAACTTTGCTTCAATCTCAATTTCCACACCATGACTGGCTAACTCTCCGGTATCTTCTCGATTAACAACGTGCATGTAAAGAAAGTCTGCCACTAGTCTCGTTATCTCCGCAGGTGGCTTGGTGCCAGATATACTCGGCTCCCATGGACCAAGAGGACCATCCCAATCATAATCATTTCCTGTAACAGGTCGAGGAACTGCTGGTGATGGCTGACGCATACCATTACTTTCTTGCTTGATCAATGTAGCTGGTAGACTTTGCGCGGATGGCTGAGGAGTGTGTTGTCTTCCGTTGATGTTCTTACGGCCTAGACCCTTTACCCCCTTGGCACTTCGGGCCCATATTGGTGGCTCAGTATAACGAATCTTCTTTCTGGGTGGTGGCTGTTGAGGAGAAGGAGCAGCGGTAGAGCTAGATCGATGATCGCCGTTCATTTGTGGTCTAACTTCATACTGCTCAATTCGCGGAGGCGCTTCAAAAGACATTTCCCGATCTTCCAATTTACGCTTTGTAGAATTATTGAATTCTTCCGGCTGCTGCTGAACCATTGAATTTCCTCTTGTCTGACTAGGTAAACGCGTTTTGGGGCTGACACTGAGACTTCTTTCTCTTTCAATCAAAGATCTCTGTTGCGTGGAGCTTGTTGAGGTTCTTTGAGAATCGTAAGCACTTTGTGGAGTCGTTGGCATTCGAGGTGGAATCGAAGCGTTCGCTGGCGCAGGAGAGATTTGATTGTATTGAGTACTGTTGAAAGGATTCGTGGGTACTGCTCGTTGCTGATAAGGACTAGTCGGTTGTGTAAATGCGCCGGATGATTGGCGTTGTGTTTGTAAAGGAGGACCTAAAGGAGGACCTAAAGGAGTTCCAGGCTGAGAGTGTTGAGAGTGGTGCGATTGTTGCCGATGATGCTGAAGTGGAAATTGATTTTGCGGTAATTGAATTGTGTGTATAGGACTATCTTGAGTGAATTGGTTTTGATACTGCTGCTGCTGACTGTGCGCTGACGTGGGTGTCGAATTCGAAAGTGAAGATTGTGATCTTTGATGTTGAAAATAGGGATTATTTGGCCCTGGTATTCCAATCGGAGGTGTTTGCGGAACTGGCGATGGCTGAACCTGTGAATTATATTGTTGTTGTAAATGAGGAGGTGGATTAGACTGCGAATAACTTTCTCTTTGAGATTGGTGAAAAGTTGGAGGAGGATATTGATGACGTTGACCAGGACTTTGGGGATTTTGAAGACTTTGCGGGAACGGGTATTGACCACTCCCGGCAATGCTTATTGAAGAACTGGAAGTATGTCGATAAGGTGAGGGGGCCGAATAAGAATCTGTTGGAGAACGAAGGTCATTCGGAGGAGGAGCTTGAATGGGAGTAGGAGGAGGCGGTCGATTTAGATGAGTTGATTGATAGGTAGTTGGCGATGCATAAGGCCCACCATTTTGTGAACCGTACTCTTGTGATTGTGAGCCATGTTTGCCCGGACCTGGCGAGACTTGCGACGAATGACTATAATTCCTGTAGATTTGTTGTCCCTGTCCTAATGGGGGACCCGTCTGAATTGGAGTAACTGGTGTCGGCGCATTTTGTTTCGATCGAGCCCCTTCGCCATTTTCCGTATTGATGATTGAACGAAGGTCCATAGTTGCGACTCGTTGTCCAGTAGCCGTAGCAGTAGCAGTAGCAGTAGCAGCACCACCACCATATACACCCTTACTGGCCCCACGAGCGACACTCTCAATATCTCTTTCAGAAGTTCCACGGGTGGTTCATTTGTCGATGATGTCGAATTTCGTCGTACGGCTGGATTGATCTCGTTCTCGAAGGTATGGGATAATGAAGTTGGCGCAAAGGAGAGGCAGGCGCAAACACATTCGAACAAAGAAAGCGTATCAGGATGAGAAAGTTTAGAACTACGCAAACAATAATGGCAAGATTGGCGGGATTGACCACGGTAATTTTTGGAGGGGATCTTGACAAGATGGGCCAAAAATTGAAATTTAAAGGATTATGATATTTACAGTCGATATTGAGTACATATTGGAAGGGATTTTTTGGTTGATAAATAATTGAATGTTTTGGGATGATGAATAGGGGGTTGGAGTTTTGAAGCACGAGAAAGAATAAGAATAATAAGTTTGTGGTTTGTGGTTTGTGGTTGTGGTTTGTGGTTGTGGTTTGTGGTTTGTGGTCTTTGGTCTTTGGGAATTTTACATATGATGGAACTACCTACCTGTGTAGGTAGCTACAGTATAGGTGGTCGGTAGGGAGGCAGGTAGGGAGGCAGGTTAGATAGCAGGATACCAGTAAGAGGGATTCATGTGTGTCCATCTAGGTAGTATCTACATCAAAGGTGTTACAGTATGATTTGCAGTGAAGAGAGAAATATGTTTCTGGAATACGAATACGGCGGATGAACATATAAAGTTTGGATGAAGATGATTCGAAGTATATCTTCAAAAGATTGATATTTATACGAATTACCATTCAAAGGATTTCTGGTAATCATAAGTTAGCATCAATACATACTGGAGTAGCTGGAGGAGTGGGAGCGAGGGGAGATACTCCATACAGGTCGCTAAGTAGTAATAAGAGGTACTCACCAATACTAGGGAGGTAGGTAGGTAATAAAATACTCGTGGACCTATTAAAGTATTCTCAGCCTTGTCTTGTCTTGTCTCATCTTCTTCTCAACCTCTCAGCCTTGTCTTGTCTTGTCTCATCTTCTTCTCTACCTATCAGCCCTGTCTGAGCTCCACTATGATTACATAATAATTTACCATTTGTAACCTACCCACCTACAATTCACGGCCGGCTAATCCCGTCTTTCCCACTAAGCTTAATTCGTAGTTGAAGCTGTTTGAGTGTTGACGTGCCAAAAGGTGTGCCTGATTGTTGTAATCGATACGGTCCCGTTCAAGGTTTGTATACTCTACACAAACTCATTTTCAACTATCAAATCCATCAAATCTCTGTCAAGTCCTTCATATTCTTGAAGGCTAACTTTCATTAACCTTCGTCAAATAATCCAACTTTTGCGAATTCAGATCTCTTCGCTTTTCAAGCCATTTAACCAACCATGCCGAGTCTAACTTCAGCCTCTGGTGTCTTGGGTTTCCTCTCAGATGAAGAACCAGAGCTCAAGGTTTTTGCTCTTCAAACCTTGAATGATGATATTGATACCCTATGGACAGAGGTGGCAGGTTCTATTTCTCAGATGTAAGTCAAATTCAACTCCTCGCAGATAATCCATCTCAAAGATAGCTCCATCACCATGACCAACTCAAGACTAATTTGGCCACTTTTCAGTGAGGCGCTTTACGAAGATGAATCCTTCCCCGAGCGACGACTAGCTTCCCTGGTGTTGGCAAAGGTCTACTATCATTTACAAGCATACAATGAAAGTATGTCATTTGCTCTCGGAGCGGGTGATCTCTTCCAACTCGACAATCCAGGCGAATTCGAAGAAACCATCATTTCAAAATGTGTCGACACCTATATCAGTGTATCTGCTCAACACCATGCTGCACCACAAGAAAAGAAACGGGATAATGCTTTACCTACTCTCGCAACTACTTTCGCAAGTGGGCTCAATGACATCAGCGCTGCTGCTGCTGCGTTGACTTCACCCACCACGCCTTTCTCGCAGTCTACTCTACCATCAAAATCCCTTCTATCGCGAGCCTCTACCAATAACATGTTGGAACAGCCTGCAGCAGAAGGCAAGACTTCGGATTCTACCATCTTACCAGATCGTTCTACTCAGATTGCGCTCCAAAAGATTGTTGAAAGACTATTTGAGAATTGTTTACGCGAAGGGAGATATAGGCAGGTGGTAGGAATTGCGGTTGAGGCTAGAAATTTGGAGGTTTTACGAAGAGTCATCAAGCGTGCTAGTGACGACGAAAAGAAGTCAAAATCGAAGGTGCCCGAAGGTACAGCTGGTCCAACAGAAGAATTGATGGAATATGTCTTGGACATTTGCATGGGTGTCGTACAAGAGAGAGGGCTTCGAACAGAGATACTCAGATTGATCTTGGATCTACTGAACGATATACCAACTCCCGATTATTTCGCAATTGCAAAATGTGTTGTTTACCTCAACATCGACGAAGAGGCATCGGCAATGTTGAAAAAGCTTGTGGTAAGTACATTAACTGGACGAAGCTACAGTGATTTTACGTCTTACTTGGAATGAGGCTGACCTTCTCTAGGCTAAGGATGATCAAACTTCTACCGCTATCGCGTATCAGATCGCTTTCGACTTATACGACAATGGTACTCAAGAATTCCTCGCCAAAGTTATTAAATCTTTGCCCAAGAAGGCCACCGAGGCGGAGCCATCTACAGAGGAGCGTGAGTAGACTCCATATTCATGCTTGAGTTTTTTACTGATTTCTTGATTAGCAACAGAATCCGATCAGCTCTTAGGAGAGTTGAACGATCAAGCTGGAGACTCTACCGAAGGAGCTTCGGATGAACAACTCAAGGTCTATGACTCGATCCGAAAGATCCTTAATGGTAGTGAGACCATTCGACTTAACCTTGAATTCTTGTACCGCAATAATCACACCGACCTCAGTATTCTCAACAAGGTTCGTGACAGTCTTGAAGGTCGCAACTCTATCTTCCACACAGCTGTTACCTTCTGCAATGCGTTCATGAACCACGGCACAACCAACGACAAATTCTTCCGTGACAATCTAGATTGGCTAGGAAAGGCAGTCAACTGGTCAAAGTTTTCTGCTACTGCTGCTCTTGGTGTTATCCACCGTGGCAACCTTTCACAGGCCAAGAGACTGTTGGAACCTTACCTACCAAAACCCTCGTCAATTACAGGTTCACATTACAGTCAGGGTGGTGCTCTTTATGCTTATGGGTTGATCTATGCCAACCATGGCGCCGATGCCCTTGAATATTTGAAGAAAAGCTTTAATGAGACCCAGGAAGAGGTTATCCAGCATGGTGGTGCGTTGGGATTGGGTATTGCTGGTATGGCTACAGGTGATCAAAAGATTCTCGAGAACTTGCAAAACGTACTTTTGACTGATTCCGCACTCAACGGTGAGGCTGTTGGTCTTGCGATTGGTCTCATTATGTTGGGAACTGGAAATGAGAAAGTTTTGCAAGAGATGATCCTCTATGCTCACGACACCCAACATGAGAAGACCGTTCGAGGTCTCGCTCTCGGTATGGCATTGGTTATGTATGGCAGACAAGAAGGAGCCGATGATCTCATTAAGGGATTATTGAACGACGCAGACCCATCTCTTCGTTATGGTGGTATCTTGGCTGTAGCTATGGCATATTGTGGTACAGGAAGCAACAAGGCAGTTCGTCAACTACTTCATGTAGCCGTCAGTGATGTGAACGACGATGTTCGACGTGTTGCCGTCATGAGTTTGGGTTTCATTCTGTTCCGCAAGCCCGGAAGTGTGCCACGTATGGTCGAACTTTTGTCCGAATCTTACAACCCACATGTTAGATACGGTGCCGCCATGGCTCTTGGTATCTCTTGTGCCGGAACCGGTCTTGATGAAGCCATCGATTTGCTTGAGCCTATGATGAAGGACCCTACAGACTTTGTTCGACAGGGTGCCTTGATCTCTCTTGCCATGATCATGGTTCAACAGAATGAGGCAATGAATCCAAAGGTTACAGAAATTCGCAAGACCTTGAAGAAGGTCGTTGCAGATCGTCATGAAGACGCTATGGCGAAGTTTGGTTGCGCATTAGCATTGGGTATCATTGATGCTGGAGGACGTAATTGCACAATCGGATTACAAACTCAAACCGGTAACCTGAACATGGCAGGTATTGTCGGTATGGCAGTCTTTACACAATACTGGTACTGGTTCCCATTCACCCATTTCCTCTCCTTGACCTTTACCCCTACATCTATGATCGGCTTGAACAACGAATTGGAAATTCCAAGTTTCAAATTCCACAGTGCTACTCGTCCAAGCCTTTTCGACTATCCACCAGAGCAAGAAGTCAAGACTGAGGACGCACCAACTTTGATTGCAACTGCTGTGCTATCGACAACCGCTCAAGCAAAACGCAGAGCACAGAAGAAAGAGCGTGCTCAACGACGAGAGAGTATGGATATCGATCAAACTCCTGCCACACCAAAACTTCCCTCCTCAGCTGATGATAAGATGGATGTAGATGAGTCATCCAAAGACACTGAAGAGAAATCTGCCGACAAAAAGGACGAAGGCGAGAAAGACACCCCTGGAGAGACGTTGAAGAAGAAACTTGAGAAGGAGAAGGTTGGGTATGAGATTGAAAACATGTCCAGAGTTTTACCATCTCAACTCAAGTTTATTAGTTTCCCAGCTGGTCGATACAAGCCAGTCAAGAAACCTACTGGGGGTGTTATCGTAATGATTGATACCCAACCAGAAGAAGAAAAGGTCCTGATTGAAGAAAAGGTGAAGAAGGTTAATGTTGAAAAGGCTGCAACGTTTACAACTTTTGGGGATCTTCGCAACGAAGCCTTCAACTTGCGTCGTCAAGCCCATGCTCAAGGAGAAGCTGCAGGTGCATTCTCAGGAGCTGCTGCAGCTGCAGGTGTGTTGACCGCTGTCGATGAAGACGATGAGGGTGACGAGGAAGCTACTTTACCCAATGATTTCGAATATTTCTCTGATGGGGAGGAACAGTAAATCATTTCAACTTAGGGCTCGTAGTGGAATCTGTAATTTTAGCAGTTTGCATTCAGCGGAAGCGTGTTTTAGATGCAGTCCTTGAGGATAGCATTATGAAGTGGAGGAAATGCATTGTGATAGTATAGAGATGTGTATAACAGAGAGCATTATAAGTGAAGCATGTACCGCATGTGATGCGTTTTTTGAGTGATCATTAGAATTGACCTTTTATCCTTACCATTTTGTTTGGGGGCTTCGATACGTGATATGTGTTGCAGCTGCTGGACAAAGTTTGAAATTTGTGATCATCCTTTAAATCAAACATAAAATTCCATGCCCTACCATTTTGAATGACTAAAATCCAAATAGTAGTTTATGATTGTTATGATTCAATCAGGTAACACGTATTTGTCAAGAGATTCTCGCAATGTTTTGTTAGAGCTGGCGAGAAATTCATGAAGGCGAGGATCATGAATATGAGAATTTGTAGATTGTGTTATTGAGTAATCAGGCAGGTTTACATAGGTAGATAGATAGTGTTGATGTTAATGTTAATGTAGGGTTATGCGATGTGATGTGATGTGATCTGATTTGATTTGATTGTGATTTTGAGAGAAGAGAGGGAATGGGAGGGATTGGGGTGGCAAGAAA
This sequence comes from Botrytis galanthina, assembly GCA_004916875.1. Taxonomy (NCBI): domain Eukaryota; kingdom Fungi; phylum Ascomycota; class Leotiomycetes; order Helotiales; family Sclerotiniaceae; genus Botrytis; species Botrytis galanthina. The sequence continues at coordinate 62,294 of PQXL01000026.1, forward strand.
GAAAGAAAATCGGACGGGAGGATATCTAGGTAGGTAGGTAATGTTTAGAAATTTTTGGATATTATATATTATATATTATGTGTGAAGCGAGGTTCCTGGTACGGTAGTTTGGTGTGTTGGGGTTTGGATGATGGGGAAGTGTTGTGTTGTTGGTTGTTTGAGATTGTTACTACTAGGTACCATTACATAGTGGTGCTTAGATATCTGTGATCAGAACTTTTCCTTTCTTTACTATTTATCTGATGGGTAAAGGATAGTAGATGATAGGCTAAATGAATACTAGATGCTCTTTAGATTCTCCCCAGCCCAGGTGGGTGCTGAGGGTGCTTTGGCAGAGTCAGTCATGGAATTCTGATTCACGACAGCTGAACAATCACTTTTCGATGAAATCATGAAGAAATGCGCTGCCCGTCAGTCACAGGGATGTGATTGGATTTGGAGACTCCTGCTCAGATCCTATTGATTGAGGGAGAGTGCCCGGTGTGTGGAGATCTTCAGTGCGCAGTGCTTGCTTGTATACCTAGGTTTCGACAGTTGGTTGTGTACGCTAGGCGGGTATGTAAGGTTGTGTGGATGTGGTTAGGGCTGCTTTGTCGATTTCACGAGGTCGAGACTATCTCTGGTTCGAATTTTGGGGGAGTGGAGATAACTTTAAACTTTATACTGTTGTTTTTGATGACATGGGAGATTCGCGATGAACGGAATCAGTATACGGAGTATACATTCGAGTGAGGTATATGGAATACTGATTATGAGATGATCCTCGAAGATGAAATAGTATTAAGCTTTTCTAAGACACCTATCTATCTATCTATCTCATCTCGCCCACATCTGTCGAGATCTGCAAGTGCAAGGTTGTCGGATGATTCTCATCTGATTCGCTCGCGATCAACCACTCCCTAGTAAGAAGATATCTGCTTCTGCATATCTCTGCATGGGGCCTTATCATTCTGCTTATCCTTCTCCGGTTCGATATCTATCGCGTAGTACTCGATATGCAAATGCATTGAGGGGAAGGAGGGGGTTTTAAATATGGATAGAAAGTTACCTACCTACCTTATAGGTAAAGTTTGGGGTTAGCTGGGATAAGGTATTGAATGAAATGTGTATTTATACCACAGACCAAGGTTCTTCGTTCCGTCTTCTGTCGTTCTTGGTCTTGGTCTTTTGTTTTTTTGCTTTGAAGTGCGGTTCGAAGTCTGAGACTGGAGGAAAGAAGGGTTTGTTCATAGATACGGTCAAGAGGTTATTTGCTGTTGTTGAGAAGAGGCAAAACGTGACGATGCGTTCTTTCACTTCAATACCATATGTTCCCACCGGAAGACAGATTAAAGAACGTTGCACAACGGTCAAAGCATGGGAATTGCCGAAACAGAAAAGTGCGTTGGCGCCAGAACATGTTTGGACGAATGAGGATATGGATCCGGTGAAGAAGGAAAATCAAACGTGGACTTTGTGGACTTGGTGAGTTTGTTATTTGGGATTTCGTGGGGATGTGTTGAGATGATCATGGGTGGAGATAGGGAATGCTGGTGGATATTGCGTGGATTTTGTGAAGAGATGATAGATAGAATACGGTGAGATGGTTGCTGATGATATGCAATATAGGATGGCATATTGGGCAACTGATACAATCACTCTGAGTACTTGGGAGACGGCGAGTAGTGTTCTAGCGGTGGGGCTAACATGGAGAGAAGCAATTCCAATTGTGAGTTTCTTCGAAATTTACTTACATGGCCTAGCCATCTCTCAATCATCAGATCAAAACTGATAAACACAAAAGATGGTGGTAGGAACAACCTGCGTTGCAATTCCTGTGGTACTCAACGGAGCTATCGGTGCAAAATTCCACATTCCATTTTCAGTAGCAATTCGAGCCTCGTTTGGATATTATTTTGCATATTTTTGTATAGTTTCGAGAGCTGTACTGGCGATGTTTTGGTTGGGTATAGTAGGCGCGGGCGGAGCGCAGTGTGTTACGATTATGATATTGGCTATTTGGCCTAGTTATGCGAACGTGCCGAATCACATTCCAGAAGACCAAGGAATCACTACGCAGGGAATGATTAGGTATGTCATTTTACTGAATCAATGGTAAGAGATACTTATGATGTTATCTTTAGCTACTTTCTCTTCTGGATAATTCAACTTCCACTCCTTCTTATACCCCCTACTCGTCTCCGATATCTCTTCGTTACAAAACTCATCGCAGCCCCTGTCGCCGCACTTGCAACCATGGGCTGGTGTATCCACAAAGCCGGCGGCTCAGGATCGATCTTCGACCTCCAACCTACTGTCTCCGGATCCACCAAAGCATATCTCTGGCTCTCCTGTATGACATCAGTCACAGGCACGTGGGCTACACTATCATGTAATATCCCCGATTTCTCCCGCTATGCACGATCTTCCAAAGGCCAATTCATTCAACTCCCCTTCCTTCCTCTCATTTTTACCCTGTGTGGTACTATCGGTATCATCACCACCTCAGCCACCGGAGTCATCTACGGAGAACCCCTCTGGAACCCCCTTGATATCCTCGCCAAATGGCTAGACCTAGGACACGGCGGACGAGCCGCAGCATTCTTCGCAGCTGCCGCTTGGTACATCGCGCAAGTCGGCACAAACATCACCGCAAACTCTATCAGTGCAGCAAACGATCTCACCGTTCTCTTTCCCCGCTACATCAACATCGAACGCGGCTGCGTCATCGCCGCTATCGTCGGCGGCTGGGTCATCGTCCCGTGGAAAATCATCAGCTCGGCCCAAACCTTCCTCTCGTTCATGGGCGGGTATGCCGTGTTCCTCGCGCCCATTGCGGGCATTCTCGCGGCGGATTACTGGTTGGTGCGGAAACAACATCTGGATGTTCCGGCGCTCTACGATCCCCTGGGAAGATATCGATACGTGTATGGAGTTAACTGGCGCGCGCTGTTGGCGTTGCTGCTAGCGGTGTGTCCAAATCTGCCCGGGTTGGCGTATAATGTTGCGTTGAAGACGGATGAGCAGACGGGGGTGGAAATGGATGCGGTGAGGATTAGTCAAGGTGCGAAAAATCTTTATTCGTTTGATTGGTTGTACGGGTTTGTGGTTAGTGTGGTGGTTTATGTGGGGGTGAGTTGGGTTTGGCCGGCGAGGGAATCGTTGGTTGAGAGGTCGTTTTATGGGGATGTGGTGGAGGGGGAGGAGGGGAGGAGGGGGAGTGAGGGAGAGAATGCTGAGGGAGGGTTGGAAGGGGTGTGGGTTTCTGGGGATGGGGAGAAGAGGTGAGGAGATGATGCGGGATGGGGATAAGAGCGGAAACTATGGAGTGAATATTGTATCGCTTAATCTTTATACACCGGTAATATCTCAAATGAGATGTTCATAAATCATAGACATAAAAGATGGGACGGGATGGGTAATGCGATATGATTCGGCACTATTCCAAATCCGTGGCATCGCTATATGATAGGTATCCAATAACAAGTTCGACTGAATGTTAAACTAGAAATGGATTCCAAATACATAAACGCGCAGATATGATATCAGAAAATTAATACAACATTCCAGACTATTTTGGCCATGTAAGTTTCTGCTCATTGGCCTATACCTACCTACCTACCTATTCATTAGTTTGAGCAGTTGGAAATCTTGGTTGTGTGATACGATATATGGAAATGATCTATAGTTTCACAATAAATGACCAAAAAACTAGAAGATGAAGAAATATTAAAATATACGTTTAGAGATTTATGTGTCATGTACTATCTAGTTCCGTATGAAAAAAACATCCAAGGGAGTCTGACTCGTTTCTTCGTTGAATATGGATGAAATGTTGATTTATGTAATCTTACCTCAGAGATAATATATTTACTACACATGCATCTTCATTTAGAATATCTATCTATCACATACTATTTACTGTGTTTATGCGAATCACAGTTGTAGATTCGTTCACTCATCTCGTAAAGTAGGATCATGAGATTGAAAAATTTATATATCATGGTACTTGTTATTCCTATCCTTTCATAATTCCAACATAACTCGAGGTAGCATAACATAGTACAGATAACATAAGTATGAATAACAGCATACAAAAGATCAAGATCAAGATCAAGGGAGAAGAGAGAAAAGAGAAAAGAGATAATCATAAACGAGTATAGGAAAGTTAAAAAGAAAGGAAAGAATTCGTAAAATCAAAATAAAATTCAAAATCAAAATCAAAATCAAAATCTCGGAACAAAAATTAATCCACGCCAGCAACCATCACAACCCCACTCAAACCAATCACTCCATTCCACCTAATAAACTTTTATCCTCCCGACCTAGTTCTATACCTCTTCACCCTACGAACTGGACTCGGACTCCGATTCGAATTAGATGTCGAAGTAACTTGCTCCGAACTCTCATTTTTGCCATCCTCCTGCTCATGTACTTGTACTTGTGCCTGTTCTGAACTCTCACCTCCACTCGACTCGTACTGCTTTATTCGCGACGTCTCAGCTTCATAGTTGTCCATCAGATTTTTCCAATCCTGAGGCTTTACCTCCTTCGTTTTCCCCGCATCTTCATCTGGATCTATACCGTGCATTGATTTTCGTCGACGATCCTGTCTACTGGATCTTCGCACGGGCTCGGCTTCAATCTCTGGACTCGGAGTCTGGATCGCCGTGCGTTGACGCGTCGTACGATTAGAGGGTAGGTATAAGTCCGCTTCTGGGATTGCGGCGGACGCTTTACGTTTGGTGGGGGAGTATGGAAGTGGAGGGGGTTGGCTGATTGATTTGGGAGTGTATGTGGAGTATGGTTTATCGTATGAGTCTAGCGGAGCTGCAAAGGATCGGTGTCGTCTGGTAGGTGTTGGCTGCGAGATTTCGATTGCGACTCCGGGGTCGGTTTCGGCTTCAGATGGGGGCTCGTAGTCGCCGGCTTGGAAAAGATTCTCATCGTCTCCGTACTGTACATAATCGGCTTCGATACTCTGTTGTAAGACGTCGCCGGAAGGTAGGTATGAGGGGTGATACGCGTAACCCGTCTGGAGCTGGTTGGAGTCGGAGTACTGGAATCTGGACCCCCCTCCACCTCCTAATCCGCCACCAAATCCACCAGCGCCTGCTCCACTCGTCCCTTGTCCCTGGCCTGGCTCAGGAAGTGGGGTAATGTTTCGCAAGCGTGTACGAGCATTCATTGCATTGGCCTTTTGGAAATGATCTACCAATTTTTTGAGTTCCTTGGGATCTCTGCCCTTAGACGCACCATGCACATCCGCGATACCTTGATAGTCGCGATGACGATAATGATCCACAACGAGAAGATTGTCACCGGGATCCGAGCCGGGTACAGCAATTTGCTTGCTACAGCCAGGGAATGGACAAGTAAATGGGAGACTTTTGCTTTGGTCGGTGTCTAAATGTGTAGCCATGTGAATAAAGATTTGCCTACGCGTCTGGTTGATTGTATTATATTTGCAACCTTTGCGAGACCATGGACACGGTCCAATACTACTCTTATCTTCAGCGTACGCTCGTCTTTCATCCATAGGACGTCTCGACTCTCGTTCAGCTAAAGCTCTTTCGCTTTCTACGAGCTCATTTTCCCGTTGGGTAATCCAGGAGAGTGTGGCTGCGTTCTTGGCCGCAATGCGATTGAGTGTCGCAGTCCGTGCCTGAAGCTCTGAGTGGGGAGGGATGAATCAGTTATAGTTAGAGGACCCGTAAGGGGATGAGGTGCAATCCAGATACGCTTAATCAGGGTTTCAAGATCTGAGAGGAAGAAAGGGATATCAGCTTGATACCCTATGGGAAAAGTAGAATGGAGGAAAGAAGATTTGGTAAGGAAAGGAATTAGGCGAATCGAAGAGATAAGTAAATATAGCAAACATACCTTCTACTCTCTGTCTCAAATTCTCCGGCTCTTTTGTTCTAATAGAACAGTATACTCTATGGTCATCCAATTGGGCTTCAGTGGCACCAAGCAACCTTGTGCCACATCTCAAGCAAAAAGCTTTTGGCAGACCTTGTGGAGATGTGCAATGCTCATCATGCGTGGTAATTTCATCGTTGCTCCATGCACTCTTATCAATGCCACATTTGGTACAGAACTTCTTATCTTGAACACGTCGATTCTTAGCAGTACAATTTATAACGTGTTGACCTCGTTCTTCTTCATCCTCCGCGGTACGATTTTGACCACAATCGCCGCAGAATGAAGGTTCTAGATCGAGTGGTCCACGATCTGGTTGATCAAGGCATACGTATCTGTGATGAACTAGTTCGGCATGATTGCAAATAGCGGTGCGAAGCCCGCATTTGTCACAGAATTCGACGATTCCTGGTATGTGGTCTGCCATGTGGCGGAGAACTTGTTCGGCTGTAAGACCACTCAGTTTGGCATCGCATACAGGGCATTCAATGCCATTCCAGAAATTTCGAATCATTTCGGTGTCTGTTTCTACTTGATGAGTTTCAAGATGCTCTTTCTTTTGCTCCATGGTCATGATTGACCACGATTCTCGCTCACAAAGAGGACACTGTCCCTCTTTCTGGAGTTGGACTAGATGCTGTCCATAGTGGCGTTGTATTTCAGCATGCTCATAGCCCGCCATAGTCACAGAGCAGATGAGACAGTTGTGAGATCGCTCTAACAAGCCATTTCTTAACTTCTGATTTTCTTCTACCAGGTTTAAAATATCAGTAGGGGTCAGTCGTTGTGTATAAACCGCAGGAGTTGAGAGAGAAACTCCTAGTGTCAATTCTTTACTAGGCCCATATGTTGGTGCTGAAGGATCAAGGCCCGGCTCAATGACCGATTGGTCTTGAATATAGGAACGTCGCTGTAATGCATCCTTACGGTGTTGATCTGTCATCCAAGTCTCCCATTTTGGAGTGATGGCCTTTTCGGCAACGGATGCAATAAGTCGTGTCTTGTTGATACGAGGCTTCTGTGATGCTTCGGCAACAGGCGCCACAGGCACTGGGTTAAGTTCCACCAGAGGAGGGGGCGGAATTTGGCGGGTATGTCTATAGCCCCAAGGAATTGTATCCGGTTGCACTGTGGAGTGTTAGTTAGTCATATCGGCTGAAGCATGGCGAAACTCACTAAAAGGTCTAGTCTCTCTTCGCTCAATGTATATGTCGGTTTCTGTGAGCCAATCAAAGATATATTTTCTCCAGTAACTCTCTGTAGTTCTTCGATCTACTGCAAATGAACGATTTGTCTTTGTTTGGAGTAAAACAAAATTCGAGTCAAGAACATGATCCCAATCATCATACATTTCTCTCATATTGGCCCTGAAGTTCTCAAGGGAGGTATTGTGTTGTTCGTCTATTGTATCCCACTGCCAGATACGTTCACCTTCGACATTATCATGAAGTGTGAACACTTGATACTCCGGACGGAACCAAATATTCGAGAAACTTTGTACTTGACCGAGGAAAGCTTGTCTAATCATATTGCCCTTCTCAGCGTCTGGCAACTCGTCATCAATTTCCATAATGACAGGTGGCAGGTTCTCTTCACGTGCTATAGCACTGAACCACATTGCGACAAGACTGTTGTTCGGGTATTTTGAATTCTGGCTATGACGATGAACCTTTCTCAGTCGTTCTACAATGAAACTATAGATATGTTGATACTCATTGCGTTCAAATGCAATATCCCTCTGGTAATCATCGCCAATGAGATGGATGTAAATTGTATCCTCGGGCTTTTTTCTCATGTCGAGATGAGGTGGAATTGTTATAGTGAGCTGACATGACAAAGCAACATCATTTTCAGCACCAGATTCATCGTCGGGTTCTGCAACAGGTTTTGGAAGATTTTTCTGTTGCCTGACTCGTTCAACAACCCACTCCCAAGTTTGAGCGGTTACTTCCATACCGCCAAAATTAAGAGCCTGTTCGCGGACTCCTTCTTGTGTGGTGGAAAGTCGTGGATTGCGTGAAGGACGATCCTGACCGTAAATGGCAAGGTAAGCTCTGACAAATGAGGGTTGTAAGTGGTTTAGACAGTATGGTATTGCGGGATTGAGGACCAGTGGTATTTTCCAGTAACTTTCCGCATTTTCTTGTTGACTGTGTAACCTGACTATTTGACTATTTTGAGGTGGTTCGACGACTTGGTGTTGTGAGGGTGCGTAACCACTTGTATTGCGCACGAAGACGCTTGTTTTATTACTAGCACCGATAAGAAATTTATCCCTGAGGGAGAGGAAATCGTTCCTATATTGTGTTCTGGTAAAATGTAAGGGTGGTAAAATCCGATCTTCAGTATGAATATCAACTAAGAAAGACCAATCTGATCTCGGATCTATATTCAAGAGTTTCGTAACGGTGTCTTTGAAGGCAAGGTATGTTGGTCTGGTAAATTTCTTCCCAAAATACGAATAGATGGGATGCTGAGATGTTAATTTATTATCACCGGGGAATTCTTTTGCCAAACGACGTAAATCCTCATAGAACATAGGGACATCTTCACCAGGAAAGCGGTCTTCAATTATGATACTGAGTTGGTCGTGATCAACTTTGCCAATGACTTCCTCGATACTTGGCCACTTCTTTTCAAAATCTTCATGTGAAGCTATTGAAAACGAGATTTGTAGTGGTTTGTCAATCTTACGTGGATCTACCTGGCGATAGATATCAACATTGAAGTGCAAGTCCGTATCCTTCGGGTGCCCAAGAAGCCTATGAGCTGAAATGAGGAATTCTCTTTGGACTAGATGTGTACGGCGAGCCTTGTGCTTAGGACTTGGGCCCAGCAGGTTAAGATAAAACCCTTTTAGCAGAGGGCCGAGCTCACGACGATCCGCACCGCCACGCATAACTACCGTTGAGCCCCATTCACCATCACTACTATCTGCTAGGTCTAATTCCTCAATAGACCCAGCGCCACCTCGCATGCTTACTCGAGGACCTATTGATATTAGCAGATGCGTCACAAGGAAGTTTTGGTAACGAACGTCGGATGATTTGGTATCCAAAAGACCTCTCGTTATATGAATCCAGAAATTCTAGAGGCTTCTCGGAATAGATGATTCTCTGTGTCCGAGGGGGAGAAGGTGCGGGGTCTTCTTCATCGTCTTCCTCGTCTTTCCAATCCGGAGTGAGGACCATGATATTATTCAATGTCATTGGTGCCACAGGAAGACCAAAGTGGACCATTGTCATTTTTGTTGCAAGATTGTCGAGCTGTCCGTCGAAACGCCCACCTGGGCCAATGTTTTCATAGTATTCTTTACTTTGTTCATCTCGAACCTCTTGTACTTCTTTACTCCACGCCTGAGGATTGATCAAAATCTTCTGCATCTCTTCATAGTTGTCATCAAGAACATCGGATATTCTCTCTGATTTGATAAGCTCGGCATAATATGCACGAGTTTGCCGCCACAAAGGATCCGTACAGCGAATGTCTGGCATCCATTGTAGACTTCGACTCTTGTTATTAATCTCGTCGTAGTTTTTCTTGTCCAATTCTTCATCAAAATATTTATCAATAGCTTTAGCTTGTTCGCGTCGCAATTGAGCAACTTCCTGCTCCGAAAGAGGTTTAGCATTCCGAGGAGCAACAGTTACTTCGACTGGTTCCACGGGGTGAGGCAAGAAATATTCTCTTATAATTGAGATTATACCTCGTAGGGTTTGTATGGGCCCGACTGCTGCCATAATAGAAGATGTTGATTGTGAAAAGGGTAGGGAATAATGATGGAGATACTATCAGAATAGATAGAAGAACAAAAACAAGGGGAAGAAGGTACTCCAAATTTCAGAGAGAAGACAGAGCTCTAGCAACTGAAGCTTCTATTCATTTCTTTGTTGCTTCAAGTGACGGAAAAGAAATATCAAGGACAAAATCTTTAGTTTAGACAGAACACTTGTCCTAGACCTCCAGTTTCATAGTCGTGAAATTGCATTGTTGATGGTCTTTGATAATAACCAAATAGCAATGCATATGATGATCCTGAGTGAATAAAGACCATTCATGGACATCTGAATAAGGAAATACGTCGTTTGCGGTCGTGAAACTCAAAGAGCTACTCATTCTTTGAATACATTCCTTGAAGTTGAGACCTCAAAGGTTCATTGGGCTGTAATGTGCGACAACAATATTTACGGTGAATAAGGTGCTGAGATACTGATGAACTGGGCTCCAAAGTATCATGATAGCATAATGAAACATCGATTCCATAAGGAAAGGACTGATGGTATGGATGATCATGAAATGCTGCATCCAGTTGAGTTCGGCAAAAGACGGAGAAAAAAAGGAAAGGGAGGAAAGCGGTGAAAGGTCAAGTCACATGATTTTGCTCAATTCATCAAATGAAATTTTCTGGTTTCCACAAACAAATCGAGGTGAACTCTATCGTGCTGCCATAAGATCACATCAAAAAGCGGCATTGAAGTTTGTAAAAACTGATGATACCTAGCTAGCGTACCTGGCCATGGATGCTATATCGAAGGCTACAACAAAGCCACCACCTGATGTTGGTTCCCATCTTTTGATCATACATCAGGTCACGTGATTATGACTTCCAAAGTGATCGCCCCTGCTTCGTGCCTCATGCTATACTGACATAGTGTTTTTCATAAATTGGATATCTTACTATCTTGGAATTATATCTGCTATTCTGTCTACGTCTCAAAAACACAATATATTGACATACATCTCAAATCTATTCAGCACTCGTGGGCTTCTTCGACTTCTCTGGCCATCTCGTTCTTCTTCTGGCTTTCACATAGAAGTTATTCGGGCGGACCAGTTGAAATTCCGGATCATACTCCACCGGTTCATTGCCCATCTTTTCAAACTCATATCTATACACCAACATTGAAAGAATGACCCTGACTTCTTGCAATGCGAAATTGAAACCAATGCACATTCGAGGACCAGCAGCGAAGGGCACATAGGAGGCCTTGTGTCGACTTTTGACCTTTTCTGTGTTCCAACGATCAGGATCAAAATCTGCTGGCGAGTCCCAAACCTTGGGATTGTTGTGAATGTGATGAATGGCAATAATCATTATGGAGCCTTTTGGAACACGATAGCCACCAGGAATAATCACATCTGCGAGAGCGGTGCGACCTGGTTGATAAGATGGATTGTGGAGACGTTGGGTTTCTTTGATGAGGATCCCGAGGAATTCCAGTGAATTTGCAAGGTCGGGTGTCCACTCTGTATCATTATTGATATCGTGGTCAACCAATTCCTGGAGCAAGCGTTCCTGGTTACCGGGGTATGAAGCAATGCTGAATAGGAGCCAACTGAGAAGTGAAGCTGTAGTAATGAATCCAGCTCCAACAGTCACTAGTGCCGCATTGTTGCGGTATTTCTCTGCAAGCTTGTGGCCTTTTTCATCAGTCGCTCTCACTAAGTAATCAACAATACAGGTTGCCTTCAAAGCTGCATCTTGAATGGGTAAATCCTCCGTTCCACCACTTTTGACATTTCTGATAGCTTCTTCTATTAATTCTTTCACGTGCGCTTTATTGTCCTTCAATTGCTTTGGTGCTCCCCATGGCATATGAGAATACCAATCTCCCATTGTCGAAACTTTCTTGTTGAGCTCCAAATTTCTACCGACAGTCCTTACGAGGTCATGAAGGGGTGCATCGATCGAGTCAAAATGATGCATATCCATTCCCAAAGCTAGTTTTCCAATCGCAGTAGAACCCATTTTGAACATATACTGATATACGTTCCAAGCCTCATCCTTCTTGTCTAGCTCATCAAACACTTTAAAAGATTGTTCCGCTGTATCTTGCATTTGAGGTGTATAATGCCTGACAGCTTTTGGGCTAAGCGCCGGTGCTAAGAACTTATGTGCTTCTTTCCATGCTTCGGTGTCCGTATCGGATAGGAAGACACCTGCCATAGGATCTTTTATACCATACAGAGGATGATCAGAATTTATCACTTTCGACCAGTAACCTCCTTCTCTAAAACACACATCGGCCACCTTTGGATCGTTGGTATAATATGTCGTACGACCCATGTCTGTCGTTTTAAACACTGGCCCATATTGTTCAAACAAACGTTGATGATTTCCGAGATGGTCGGGATACACTTCATAATAGCTTCCAGCTATGGGAAGGCCTGTTGGCCCAGGAACATCTCTGACTTGGTTTCCATCGATGAGAATACCGATTGGAGAAGACACATCTACGAAGTTGTCAAGATCATCAAGAACTCCATCTTTATCGGTTTGAAACGAGATTCCTGATTGTGGGTTAAATCTTGCGTGGCTAATTCATATATTGCAGACCTACCTGATGGTTCCGCAATCGAAAACTTCTGAGCGACAGTGTATTGTAGGAACTCAAATGTATTTTGAAGATCGACTTCAAGTGCTTGAGATGTCTTCGCTGGCTGTCCCAGTAAGAAAAATGATTTCTCCACCATGGTTTTATATATGTTTTCGTATATAAAGAGAAAAACAAGAGAGAAATGAAGTCAGTGGAGGGAAAGGCGAGTATCAAGCTAGAAAAGGGATATGAGAATTCAATGATTCAATTGCACGCTTTATGGTAAATTGACTTGCTAAAGATTCCAGAACATAAATGTCAAGTTATAGACTACATATTCTAAAAATATACTAGGCGGACTTACCGGCAGAATTGGTTTCAGATGCACATTTTCGTTCCAGACAATGAAGTCATAATTTTCTTACATGAAATCTTTTGCGGTACTACCGGTAGATGTTTACCGCGGTTCCTCGGTATGTTTCTTCATCAATTCTTACCGGGTCCCCAAATGTGGTAAAAAATCAATCGAGAAACTCAAATAGCCTTGGAATAATTGGGTCAAAGCCCATACGGCCTTATTTAAAGGGGCAAGTCTCCAGAACGGCGAGCGGCAGATAGACGGCTAGTCGGTTGGTGGGTCTGCGAGGGCGATCCTTCCATACTAGTTCGAAAGCTCCTGGGACTTTTCTGATAGTTGACATGGAACCATCTTGCCTTGGCTAAAATGTCTTTGATCATTTACTAAAAGATGGTTACGATTCTCATCAAATCTTGAAACTCGGATTGATTGATGAAAGCGCCGCTGCACATTGAGGTCATCTCCACATATACGACATATGCATAAGTCGAAGTGACCTCGGGATCAATAATCAGTGGCGTCGACGGAGATAAGTCAAAGTTGCATCCTAGGTCTTTCAGAGATTTAGTTCTCCCTTGAAGTTCCTTTCTTCTTCCATCTCCGTGCAGCAAAAATCTTGTTCGTTGTCTTTTGAAGAGATCCCCAATTGCACTTGCTCTAGCCTAGCTACCCAAAACATATTATTATCATCATGAGCGAAAGCAAGCAATTTTCTCTCAGTGAAGTTCAAAAACATAACAAAAAGTCGGATTTATGGCTCATAATTCATCACAATGGTTCGTTTTTACCTTCACGCATTATCGATCAAAAGCTGACATTTCTGAAGTTTACGATGTAACAAAATATCTTGAAGACCACCCTGGCGGAGCAGATTCATTGCTCGAAGTTGGAGGCAAGAACTCTACAGTTGCTTTTGAAGATGTTGGGCATTCAGCAGATGCGCGAGAAACCATGGAATCATTTCTGATAGGAAGGTTGGAAGGGGCACCCGATGAGGAAGATGAAGACAGAGGATTGCCGATGCCAAAACCAGAGTTGAAAGCCAAATCAGAAGATCAAGACTTTAATAGTGAAGCTCCGATCATGACTGCTGGTAGGACTGGACTCAAGGTTTTCTCAATTGGATCTGCGCTTTTTCTAGGTTATGAAATTTATTCGAGATCACCAAAAATCGGGTGGCTTCATGCACAGCATGGAGGGTTCTGGAAAGGTGTACTTATTTCGAGTATTGCTACCCTATCCATTACGGCAGGAGCGGGACTTTATCTTGAAAAAGCATTATCCGGATCTTTCAAAAATCCATATTCATACCCATCACATTACAAACCATCTATTCAGATTGCCAAGCCGATCACGAAAGTCAAGGGATATTTACAACCGGATAATTACCAAAAGTTACCTTTGGTCAAAAAGGAGAAATTATCTTCCAATACTCATCGTTTGATATTCAAACTTCCAAAAGATGATATGATACTGGGCCTTCCTATTGGACAGCATATTAGCATTCGAACAGAAATCGACGGGAAGCCCGTCAGCAGATCATACACACCCGTTTCTAATAACTCCGATCCCGGGGAACTTCGATTGGTAATAAAGATGTATCCGGATGGACTTCTCACTGGAAGATATCTCCAGCATCTCGAAGTTGGAGACGAGATTGAAGTGCGCGGACCAAAAGGTGCAATGAGATATCGAAAGGGAATGGTAAAGAGGATGGGAATGATTGCAGGAGGAACAGGAATTACACCGATGTATCAGGTAACTACGTCTAATCTTCTATACATAACTTAAGCTGACATTGAACAAGTTGATTCGAGCAATTTGTGAAGACCCAACGGATGAAACATCTGTTACTCTTCTTTACGGTAACAATAGTGAAGAGGATATCTTGCTCCGCGAACAGTTGGACAATTTCGCAAAGAAATACCCCGAGAATCTCAAAGTACATTATGTATTGTCCAAACCGTCTAAGAAATGGAAGATGGCCAAAGGATATGTGACCAAGGAGATGGTCAAGGAATTTTTCCCAGAACCAAGCGATGATAGTAAGGTGTTATTGTGTGGACCACCGGGTTTGGTTGACTCGATGAAAACTAGCTTGGTAGAGCTGGGTTGGCAAAAACCAAGAGCTGTCAGTAAATTGCCTGACCAGGTCTTCTCATTTTAGTCTCATTTTAATTGTATCGACCTCTGCCGAAAACTAAACATCCGTTCGCCTCCGCTGTATATCCGAACTTCGACCTCTCTTCACCGTTCAATTTTCAAATACAAAGAATCTTCCGCTTTATCCGGAGCATACGTATGATGCAAAACATACGCAAAAAATTCCACATCATGAATTACACAAATCCTGCATGAAGATGACTAGCATGTATTGTAACAGACTCAGTTGGCCAGACCTCGAACTAGTTGCCTTTAACTCCGGCCGGGACGACCCACATTAGTTATGCGTTAGCTTCAGATAGCTTGACCGAGGCCTCGGGAAGTAGTTTGATAGAAATGTAATAGATACATTTAGCTTTCCATTGTTGGCCCTGACATCATACCGAGGACAGGTGGAATGTTCAGAAGGGACGTGAGGTTGTTTGAGTTGTGGATATTATGTGATTTGTATACGACTTCTCATATATAAAGATTTGCTTACACATTTGATAGAGAAATATTGATACATATCTTAACATAAACATTGACAGTAAACCTATCCTAATTCCATCAAGAATTTTCCCCAAAGTCATTTCATGAGCTCTCCTCCGCATTAAACACTTCAACATAATTTTTGTCTTGACTACACCAAGACTCAAAAATGACCTTCACGCTTCCCACCACCAAAAACCGTCCCATAACCGTCCTAGGCGGTGGTGTTCTCGGCCGTCGCATCGCCTGCACATGGGCATCAGGAGGCTGGGACGTACGCATTCGCGACCCTTCGCCCGAACAACGCAATGCAGCGCTCCACTACATCGAAAACAATATATCCATCTACGCATCCGCCATTCAATGTTCATCTCCGGGCACCGTAACCGTCCATGAAGATTTAGCCGAAGCGGTAAAAGGAGCGTGGAATGTTATCGAAGCGGTGCCGGAAAAGTTGCAGTTGAAGATTGATACGTTTGCTGAGTTGGAGAAGCTGTGTGAGTCGGATGCGTTGTTGGTTAGTAATTCGAGTAGTTATAAGACTTCTGAGATGTTGGAGAAGGTGGGTGCGGATACGAAGAAGAGAATTTTTAATACGCATTATATGATGCCGCCGGATAATAAGATTGTGGAACTTATGACGGATGGAGAGACTGCGGAAGAAGTCTTTCCGTGGTATGTAGAGAAGTTGAAGGAAGTGGGTATGCATCCTATTGTTGCTAAAAGAGAGAGTACGGGGTTTGTGTTTAATCGTGTTTGGGCGAGTATTAAGAGAGAGTGTTTGATGATTCTTGCGGAGGGAGTTAGTACCCCAGAAGAATTGGATAGGGTTTGGGTAGAGATGTTTGGGGGTGGAAAAGGGATGGGCCCTTGTGCTATGATGGATGGAGTGGGGCTGGATACGGTCGCGTTCATCGAGGAACATTATGTTAAGGAGAGGGGATTGCCTTCGGAACATACGGTCGACTTCTTAAAGAAGAGGTATCTGGAGGAAGGAAAGTTGGGTGCTAAAAGTGGGAAGGGCGGATTGTATCCTCCTGGTCAGACAACAAAAGTTAAGGGCGAAGGAAAGGATCATCATGAGAATTTGCATGCTCCGTCCTTGTAAGTCGCTCCTCCCATAAATCATGAGACTAGAGTTAACAGACCTAGGTATATGTTAGATATTGGACTCAACTCCCTGACAGATACTTTAAACGCTGGTCGGATCGTAGTTGGCTCCCCTGATGGCCGTCAACTTCGAACTCTAGTCTCCGGTCAACATCTCCCAGATGGTCTTGACATTTCTCTGAAGACCGGTCGTATATATTGGACATGCATGGGCATCCCAACATCCAACGACGGCACGGTACAATCATGTAAGCTCGACGGAAGCGACATTGAAACCGTGATTCCATCCGGAGCAGTCCACACGCCTAAACAACTAATCATTGATCATGCCTCTTCTAAATTATATTTCTGTGACCGCGAGGGTCTACGAGTCATGAGATGTAATTTCGACGGATCAGAGCACGAAGCCATTATCCAAACCGGGGATTGGCAAAATCCAGAAGATGCAAGGGATCAACTCAAATGGTGTGTAGGAATCTCCATCAACAATAAAGAAGGGAAATTCTACTGGACGCAAAAAGGATTTTCAAAAGGAGGAAAAGGTCGGATTTTCCGCGCCAACATACAGATGCCAGCGGGGCAAAATGCTTCCACTAGAAAGGACATTGACTTATTGTTTCAAGAACTACCTGAGCCCATCGATCTAGAGATAGACGAAGATACACAAACATTATATTGGACCGATAGAGGAGATCCTCCCCGAGGAAATAGTCTGAACGCAGCGCAACTTGGGGACAACTCATTGAAAGCGCTAAAAGAGGATAGCGAGGAGAAGAACGAGTATCAAATCTTGACGAGACAATTGCATGAAGCGATTGGATTGAAACTTGATACGGTTAACAAACATGTTTATTTGACAGATTTGGGCGGTGCGGTGTATAGAGTGGGAATGGATGGGAAAGATAAAAGGAGGGTTTATGATGAGGAATGTTCATTTACAGGTATTGGATTGGCACATGTTTAAAAGGTCTGCGATTTTCTGCAAAAGAGTTATTAACGTTTTGTATTCTGTAGAAAAACGGTGGGTATGTTCGTGGTATTTAGAAAATGGAATGGAAAGGAGTACTACTTCGTACATCTCGGCAATAAAGTATGTATGATCCCGCTTTATCCGTAATTACCTAGTATTTCATAAACTCAAAGTTAGAAAATGCTCCTCCGTGCTGGTGCTTAATTTTGGTTAAAATCTGGGGATATTCCGAAAGGAGTTATGATCTTCTCCCCTGTATGATCGTTATAAAATATCCGAGCCCATGTTCCGAACACCACCCTGGTCAGCACGGAAAAGCTGCCGATCCGTAATAAATTACATGCGGTGTTACTACTAGGATAAATAGATATGGTGCAAAAGCTCTTATTGTAATAATCTGAATATCCCTTGATAGATTAATGCCCATGCCGATTGCCATGCCTAAAAACCCTATTCGAAATCGCTCACCATAATGCTCCCCATAAAGTTTGAAATCCATGCTCCTAACCCAGCCAACCAGACCTTGATATGAATGCGCGCGAACTTTCGTTCCTAATAAGTACACAGAAAGGAAATAACACTAACCCAATCACTAAGCCTTCACTGTGATATTGTGAACAGCACCGCCCGTCAAACTCAAAGTAACATATCCATCGTCCCCATTCAACTGCGCATCGAAAGCTTTAGGTCCATTACTCCATGCAACCTCCCCATCAACATCAATTTCGAGTGCATTATCGCGTTTCGCAGCCGTACTAAATTGAACCGGTAGACTTACTGACCCAGATGTGCCAACAGGCGTGGCTACACTCAGTACAAACCATCCACTAGTGGTAAAACTCCAATCCACATTAATTGGACCCTTCGGAGTAGGAATTCGACCCTTAGCCCATTTAAGATCACCCGGATATGGTTTTATACTCCAGGTCGAAAATCCAGGTCCAGTAGGGATAACACCCAGTACGTAATTACTCATTGCAGGTACAATACCCGTGCTCCATCCATGAGCCATACTTGTGAATCCTTGTTCGTATGCACTTCCATTCGGTCCAATACCTTCCCACATAGTAACTTTGGGGTCGTTGTTGGCCATCCATCCATATAATCTTCTGATTTCATCAAAGGCGCTTGCTACGAGGTTGGTCTTGAATCGAGCGGATATTTCGAAGAAAGATATGAATGCATAGACACGTTGTGAGAAGTCTGCCTGCAAGACGTCGTTGTCATAGAATGAGTTGCCGTAAAAGCGCTTATTGGCGGTATTGAGGTAATTGAGAATAGAATTGGAGCGGGAGGAATTAGTAACTCCTGCGAGGACAGATATAGAGTTTCCATCTTGAGCGTGGGTGTTGCAAAATCCTCCGCCGACACATGGAGGTCCTTGTCCGTCGAAGAATGCTCCGACTGAGTTGTCGAAGTTATTGGAATTGAGTGCATCGGATACAACTTTAGCGCGGGCGAGCCAGCGAGAAGCATCGGAAGATTGACCTTGGGATTTGGCAATTACAGCAGCGTTCTCGAGTGCAAGGACATAAAGCGCGCTGTAATATGTGACTGGACCATAACGAGGAAGGAATGCATAATCGCCATAACTTCCTGAAATGCCGACTCCTTTCCAGATGAGATTTGTACCGTTGTCTGTGACAGATGGGTAGAATACGTCTAATACTTTGACGATGTTGGGGTAATATTTTGTGATGTAATCGTTGTCGCCGGTGTACATCAATAAATCATAACTGCTGACAATCCACCACAATGGATAATCGAGGAGGTGAAGATCATAGCTGGCACTATTGAGAAATAAGCATGCACCAATTAACAATAATTGAGATAATCTCTTACATTGATGCAGGAGGAATCCATCCGTCAGCACGTTGATGATCTCCTAAATCAGCAAGAATATTACGAGAGGCTTCAGGTGCATTATGCGACAAGAACAACGTCTTTCCAGCAACAGCAACATCACCAACATAGGGATCTCTGTCTCGCTTTGCTCCATCCATAAGAACTAATTTACCGTCGAGCGTTGGACTAAAAGCACCACGAGGGTCGCTAGAATTTTGTTGGAAAATGTCGGTTGCGATGTCATTAGTGTATACACCATCATACCACCATTGATTGAAATCTTCATCAGAGCTTTCGAACCAGCCAGTGAAAGTATTGGGAGTACCAAGAACGCCTGAAAATTTCAAGCTCAAGTGATCGATGGATACTTTTCCATATGGAGCTGTATATGGTGCATCTGCAGCTAATGCATCGAGATAAATCTTAACGTATCGAAAACCATGAAGGCCGTCGGCACACACTTGTGTACCATATTGGCATCCGTACACCTCGGTCCAGGTATAAGGTTTGCTACCAACAGCAATCTGAATGGTCTAGTTAGAGACAAGTAGTGGTCATAGAGAAGCACAGTGAATATCGTACCTGATCAGATCCTGGAGTAATTGTTTCGCCCTAAGTAACTGTCAGTATAAGCTATACTTTGGAAACACCCGAAGTGTACTGACACTATTTGATCGTGAAAAGTCACTGATATTGGAAAGATATGTTAAAGTTTCGGAGAAAGCGAGTCGAATACCGGGGGGAGTTGCTGAAGCACCAGTAAAGTTGATGCTCAAGTATCCCACAGTGTTTTGTCCAAAGTCAACAATAATAGAGGGAATCTCATTTGATCCATTGGCTCTAGTTAATGTGGTAACCCCGCCACCTTGTCGAAGGAGAGCATTAGGATTGTTGACATCTCCAGAGGTATTAACAATGCTTTGAGGTGAGATGATATTGGAGGCAGGGGCTCTGACATATTTCTGCCAGCTTGGAACAGCACTGGCGTCCTGCCTGGAGGAAAACCGGTTCTGGATGAGATATTTGAAGTCTTTTGGTGTAGAAGAGTTCACCAAGGCTGTAAAGACGAAGATGCAAAGAAACAACGATGCTAAATGCGACCCTCTGAAGAGGGAAGGGCGGTAGAACATGGCGCCAACGAAAAAAAAAAATAGATGAAAGTAGAACTTTTGGTGTCAACTTGGAGAGGAATGTTGAGGAATGATCGTAACTGTACCTTTGGGTCCAGGCCTATACTCTTATATGGGAACACAGCCGCCGTTGAGATGATATCATTTCCTTTTCTTGATCTCGTCCATGATACTCAATAACCCGAGATACCGAATTCTAACATTTTGATATTAAACCACTGCTTGTAGGTTCCTCCGCATATTGGCGTCTGGGGTAAGTGAGCTTAGTTGAGTGAATAGGGGGCACTAACAAGGACCTAATATGAACCCATGCAGATAATTATGGCGACAAACCCCCATTATCAGCAGGCGTCGATGCGAAGCATAACGTATATTAATGCCAAACTTAATCCTAACGTTGGATATGCCTGGAGGAATGACCATCACCAAGTATTGAAAAGCAGCACCGGATCGGATCATTTGTGAGACAGTCAAGATCAAAACAACGCGCGCGTCTAAATATTTCCAGGTAATGTCGTAATGAAATGCGCGTGAGGCGCCTCGCGTGCCTGATAAATCCGCCAAGGCTCCGAAGCCACCTGCTTGTTCGTCAAAAGCATCCTATAAAAGAGAGAAATGGGCAATAATTTCTTCCAACAGTTCTTTTTAATACTACAACCACATCGGAGATGAGTATAATGTAGAGTTCGGGTTTTACTCTCGCGAGTGCAGTGAATCGCGTTTTTAAGTCAGTGTTTGCAAAGTTATACCAGGATGAACGTCGGGTAAACGGGTACGTACCGAGGTCAGCCGTTAAACGTTATACGTTCAAAACATCATGTTAAAAGGATTTTCACCTCAATAATTTCTTGTGTGTGGGTGAGGACGAAAATGATCCAGTCATATGAGATAAAGTGCAGTAGTTCAGCCTCTCTTGCAGATGCATCAATTTCAGATAATTTCCCCTGAAAAATTTACATCGCAATATTAAATAATTGTTGACGAGTGAGCTGAGAAATTAAGATTATCTAGATGCTGTGCTTTAGAGTAGATTCAGCCCAAGAAATGGCCTCAGTGGAAGGCAGCAAAAGCTGGAGATATCTCTCCTGGAAGCAGAGCCGAGGAAATGCATGAAAATTGCATGTGCAGCTTGAAGCTGGCTTTCTTCGTTTGATCTAAAGTTTTAGTCAAAGGAGAAGAGTAGCAAGCAGTTTTAGTTCCCCAGTCTTGTGTCTTGGTGACTTGTAAAGGGTTCGATAACATTGATTTAGCAATGAAGTGGAGCAAACCCGGTAGTGGCATCTGCAAGTGTACTCGTGTTCGCAAATGTACGACATGAAGACGTATAGTATAGCGTATGATAATTTACAATATGAATCTCATGTGCTGTATGTCTAGGTTCTGTAACAGACTTCTAACACTCATTCGAAGTCTAACATGCCTCACCTCGCACTCCCACACGAACTTTGGCAATCAATGCTTGCCCTGGTCCATTATCACCAATTGGATTCACGACTCCACCGCATGTCACTACATAGATGCAGTCACTATCGTTTTCCCCCCTCCCGAAAGCTAAAGCAGTTGGACCCGCCGTCTCTTTTTTATCTATTCCACCTAAGATCTTGAGCCTTTCCCCCCTTTGTGGCTCAGTCGCAATTTGGACAAACTTCAAAACTGTATGTGCCGGGTTTGTAGCTACATAAGCGCTCCCTTCACAATCGAATGCAAAGTCATCCCCGATCAACTGATTGACTACAATTTCTAGACTACCGCTCTTGTACTCGCCAGTTTCATCTACTTGCATTTTCACGAGTGTCCCACGATCAGTAACCGTTCCGAAAATCTGGCCTCTAAAGTACTCCAGGCCGTTGAGTGCAGGCCATGGTGGCCGAGTTGTGACCTTGCCTAATCTTTCGTCCTCAATCCAGATCGAAACCTTTCTTGTTTGTAGATTGAACGCAAAGATTTTACATTGCTGGGATTCAGCCATCAACAGAGTCGACGTCTCAGGAATCATCGTAGCACCATTGAGCCATCCTGCTCCTGGTATGTTCGCGAGCTTTTCCACCACGGTTGTAGCAGCTCCGCGAGACGGATCGAATCCACGGAAGTCCAAGGAGTATACAGCCCAGGTATCAGCTTTCCCATGCACACCAGAGAATGCATAAAATAAATCTGCAATTTTCGGATGCTCTATAATCGCTTCTGCGTGGTTCTTTGAGCCATAGATACCAGTTTCTTCATCGTCCTCAGGAGGTGCTTCGGCAGTATTGAAATCATATATCAACTGAATAGTAGACTCGGGATCGTCATGTCTGGGATCAACGTAGAATATCTGGCCGACAATCATATTTGTGACGAGGAGCGTTCCATTTGACCGTACGGCAATATTCTCAAGGAAATAGCCAAGAGGGAAACGAGCAACGATTTCATAAGGTAGCAAGTTGGGAACTCCTTCTAAATGTTCTTCCATGATTTTGATATTTATGAGATTAAGCAGGTCTATATTAGTGAAGAAAACAAAACACGAGGAAGATCGAACCTCTAATATAATTACCTGGTGGTAGAGAGCGGAGTTGAAATTTGTCATCTGATGGCACTGGCGTGGAAATCATGCACCCCTTTCCACTTTAGGAATGTATATAATAAAGGGCAGTAGATAACCATTGATCAACACCAATTATATCCAAAGACTAATACCAAACAAGAACGTCCCGAAAATGGGGAAGATGAAGGGCCATGGCAACCGTCATTATTTGCTTAGGGCATCGCGCGCCTGAAACTTCCTGGAACATGCTGTGTCCAGACGCAATTCTTCGAATACTTAGAGACATGTTGCCGAGTCCAGACACAACGGTCGAGAGTATCTGTCGAAAATATTTGAGCACGCCGATGAATTCTGAAATCTTCTCCCTCGTGAAAAATCGCTCTTCCATCATGGACCCAAAACGTGGATGTGGTTGAAGGCGCTGGTAGTGGGAGCTGAAAGACCCCGCATTTCGTGTAAAATTTGGTCCTGGTGGTCTCACATAATAATGATCCCCCGTGATAATTTCTCAGCCCTGTCATTGAAGGAGTAGATTGACTTTCTTAGTTAAAAAGAAAAGACGTGCCTTTCGTGCCACTGTTTGCGGGCTAGAACCATACATTGAATTTCATGAGACCTAGAGTGCAGCAATCAAGAGCAGCGCAAAAGCCTTAGTGAGGTACCGTCTTACCTTAATCTTAGCTTCTTTTTTGGAGGCTATACCATTAACTCTTCTGTCAAGTAACTTTTCTGGTGTCGAGAATTTTGTGCATAGACCGACTTCTTTCGTCCCATCGATTCCACGTGTGTTGGCAGATGTGCTTACTTCACGCCCAGCACAAAACATACGAGATAAGCAGAGGGTCTTAAATTTGGGGCATATTTATCGTGATTTGGGGTGTTGTGATTTTCCTGATGTAGAAATCTGAACCATTTAAGCTCGTATCGTGCCGTGATTCAAAACCGGCGAGCCGTCGATGGTCAATGTCAAGGCCCAACCAACAGTGGGTGCGCGGATTTATAAGACTCTTTTCTAAGTGCGAAAGATGATGGTAATGTAAATATTATCTGATATTGATAAAAGTCTATAATTTGATTATTTGATGTAGAGTTAAGATTTGCATGGAACCTTAAAAGAGTTTAAGATAATGGTTTGAAAGCTATTCTGAAATCCGAGCTTCTTATTGTCTGACGAATTCGTGAACCTCATGATGGATGACTTTGTCGAGAGGGAGAATTGCAACTCAAGTATGTTATAAGAAGACTATTAAGCAGAGAATCCTCTCATTCATCAATGGCCTGGCGAGTTGTGTTATAGAGTTGTTTGAGATCGTGTTTACAAAAATATAATGATGGTAGCTCGGAGGTGGATACATACAGGCACTGCTAGTCTCGGTAGCTGAGCACTACAAAATCGTATCAAGAAGAATGATAAGAAATGTAATTCCCCATCTTCTGTTACTTTCAACTCTTTTCCAGCCTTAAACATACTTTTACTTTTCTTTGCTCCTTGAACATTTGCGCCATCCGGCTGAATTCTATTGAAATGGCGAGTCTGTGCCTCTTTTTTTTATCATATAGAAAATACGCTCGATGAACCTGCCCATGATTAAAGTTGGTATTTGAACTATAAGCAGGTCTAATCGGCGAAGAAAGACCATACCGCAAAGCATCAATCAGCCACCAAAACGCAAAAGGGGTTTGTGGCCGTTAGGATGAATGGTCGAGTAAACAATGTCCAGGTTAAAAGATACTCACAACATTTTCTTTGCATGTAAGTTCATATAGATGCTGCAACAAGACAGCACAATGTACACTAATTTCCAGTTTCATTCGATGAAATGGTTGCGCCACAGCCAGCCTTCTCAATTCTTACTCTCACTCACTCTCACTCTCACTCTCACCCTCATTCTCACAATATCAAAGCTCAAATGCCATGTCATATCATCTGATGGTATAACTCGTTGATCCCCCTACTCGGCTCTGAAGTCAGAAAAATAACAATTGACACATATAATGCATCGATGTTCCCCACTATCGAGGAAAGCTCTTTGTTGTAAATTGATTGTTGTCAAACCAAGATTTCTATGCTGTGGTTGTGCAACTAATAAGAAGCGAGAAACACCAACAATCAAGCCCCTTCATTATGAGGTCGTTTACCAGTATTCTAGGCTCCTTAGGCCTCAAGAAAAGCTCAGAAGAGTCGAAACCAACAGAATTCCAAAAAGCAAAACGTTCACAAAAACAAGTTACGTTCCATGATCTACCTAGGGATCAGCTTCCTCCTCGCTGTCAATTCGGTGAAGTTGTGACAGCGTCAGACTTCAGAGGACAACCCTGTTTAAATTTAATACAAGAAGAGAATGAAGCAATTGGTGATGAGAATGGCAACAATGACGTAGCGATTACTTGTGCGGGTCGAGACTTGGATCTGACAGAGAAAGAACATGAACAAAACTTTTATTCACCAGCTCAATTGCGGATGAGTATACAATCTCCAAGATATCCACCCCAAGTTCAACATAATAACGACATTAATAATTATCGCATCCGTCGTGTACCTTCGAATTATTCGATTAGTATATATTCTTCCGACGAACGCAGTACTATCAGTAAAATGGAGACTTTACGAAAGAGAGCTAAAACCCCGGTCTTCTTCATCGGCCAATTGGAAAAGAAAGCGATGGAACACAACTCTTCAGAATGGCTTGCCAACCAATATCAGAAAACATTACCACGACGACGTATATCTTCTTCTTGGAACCTTGATCTACCTGTCATGCCGGTCAAGAGAACATTAAGGAAGATAAAATCTCAAGAGAGTCTTCGAGATCTTTGCAGACGTAATGCGATATTACCATCTGAAGCCTCGGATTGCGAAACTCTTGTTGGATCTGACGGAAGGGGTTCGCCGCATAGCTCGATATTCAAAGGGGACGAAAAGAAGAACAACTTCGGGGTCAAGAACGTAGTATCCCCAACATGCGAACCATTAGACAAGACATCTCTATCGGACCAGGATATTAGCCTACAGATTTGCTTAAACCTCCTTACAAGCAAGTTATCAACATCACTGCAGCAAGATCATCATACTACGGAAAAGGAAAACAAAGCATCGAGCTTAGAGATCTTGCTAATGATTGAGGCTTACGAATCGATTCGAAAGGGTCTACGAGCCGATTCACGTGATTTACACGTGACATCCGCTGCTGAGACCGCACTTGATCAATGGATTCAGGCTCTGTATACCATATATGAGGACTGCCATGGAATCGATCACAGAAGAACTGCCTTGAATAAACGTACATAGGACTCACGACGATTGCCGAAGCCAATTTGGACTTTGCTGAACATCAAAATGGGCGTGCAATGCTTAAAGGGTTCGGACATCCAGATTCTAGCCAAGTTAAATTTTCCGTTTTTCACTCTGGCTCGAACTTTGGAGGCAGATGTGGCCCCATTGAAATTCGCTGGATGTTGAAACATTGACACACTTCGAACGATCAACAATTGAAAGAAACTCGGTCAGGCCACGATGACTTGGACACGATAAGGAAGTGATGAGAAGGGCCAATCAGATCTTACCTATGGTAGCAGAATGCTCATAGGAAATATGAAAATCTTTTTGAAGAAAATCTTTGAGAACGAATATAGGAATCCGCTCTCGAGACCGGCTGATTAGCCCCGTTCATGTAGTGTTGAGAGAACAAAAGTCAAGCTCAAGGATATTTGAGCTGGGGGGGGGAGGGGGGGTGATAAGAATCTCTGGGTATAATCGAAGGTTAAAAAAGAAATCAATGAGATACGAGCTGCAGAGTTCGTGAGGATGGTGATGAAGAGGAGGAGGAAGAGGAAGAGGAAAAGGAAGGGAGGTGAAAGATCGAAGGAAAAAATTCCTTGGCTCCTCCTACGATGAACTTACGTATGGATTATGATCGTGGAACGAATGTATGGCTAATGGGCAACGATTAATGAGTTAATGAATAATTAATAATTGTTTCCCTTGATTTGCGTTTATGGTCTTTAAATTTTGCGACTTCACCTTAGAAACTTGCGAGAATTTTGCGACGAACAGACTGGATTAGTGAACGTTGAAAATATTTGGGCAAGTTGCCAATTCATTTTTGCAATATTTAGACCATTGGGTATGGATGCTTTGGATACCTACGTCGGCCCTTCTTAGTTCAGCACCTAGTAACCCTGGCTTTCAAGTTGATTTTTTGGTACACATCACCAGCACAATTGCAATTCACAAGCATGTCACAGTCACATTGAAAGCAAACAAGTAATTTGTAAAATATCCATTTTCGTAGACCGTTCTGGAAAACCATCAGAACACAAGGGTATCTATCTGAACTCCCCATCTCCCGACCCCCAAACCCCAGATCTAGACAGAAACAAAGCGCCAACAACTTCCTCCCATTAGAGCTGAATCCACCTTGGGAGAGCCACTCCCAAGGTTTCCTGGCCCTCTCCGGGCTCTGACTATCTTTATCTCGCACTCTTTCTTTGTTCGTAACTCTTCGTCGCACCCATGTAATTCCTATTCAATAGCAACATGCTGCTTCTTGAAAACCATTGACCATATCAGAATTTGTCCATGTAACTAGAATTCCACCAGTATACACTAAAATACAAAGCACCCAAAACCAAGAACCCAAAACACCCCCAGTCATCTACTCGAGCATGTCCTCCACCCTCATCATACGGGAACTAACCTGGGTTCCTTCCCAAGCGTTGCAACACATATGTGGGTTTTCGCGCATCCGAACCTAGGAAAAAAAATCAGACGCATCGGAGGCGGACGTGCCCCCAATGGAAACCACTCAAACAACGCTTCCGAACTTAGGAAATAAAATCAGACGCATCTGGGGCGGACGTGCCTCAAATGGAACTATATACTGCTGACTATCTACTGGTACTTTCTTGCAATCTTTCATGCTTTTTTCTTGATTGTTCTCTTTTTCTCCTTCAGTATGACCTCTCATGCTTGATATCTCCCATCTAGAAAATGACTGATCTGCTGCACGTGGTGATTTCGTCGCAGAGAATTTGATGCAGCCTGTCTAGGATGAAGTAAGCAGAGTTGGTAAGAGGGGTCTCGGCGATTGCTGATACGGAGGAGAAGAGAGTGAGAGAGAAGAGAGAGGAACTCTGAGGTATCGATACCGAGATATATGTCCGTTGTAGTCGTCACTACCTGTCAATGTGGACACGAACCGGTGAGAATCGATGTGGTGGGTTTTCGGAGGAAGGTTGGAGGAGTTGAAATCCAGGTAGGTACCAAGAACGTATGAGTTGAAAGGTGAGCTTGATACCAGACCGGCGAGAGAGGGCGCACTAAATCTTTTTTTGAAGGTTTTCTCTTTTGAACTGTTTTTGTGATTGTCTTGTATGTCTGTGGTACTTTTCGACACCAGTGATTTAGACATAGTAGAACCGTTAATTTTGGGACGCCGATAGACCAGAAATTTGCAGTCCTTTTCAGGACGAAACCGAATGAATGGGTGCGGAGGTACTTTACTAGATCGCTGCCGCTGGTGAAGGAAAACTCTGCGATACGATCTTATCGTGGACGAAGCTGAATTGGTGCGGGGGAACAAAGGATCGCCGCCGCTGTATGTGTGAAAGTTGAAAAGATCCGAATGCTGCTGGGGGTACTTTACTAGATCGCCACCGCAGTATGAAGGGACAAGAAATTAGTTTTTGAGAGTAGAGGTATTTCTTTCCTGAACTATCTTGGTGGGATTCAGTCCGTGGCTCTTACTCCAGTGCCAGCACTGGGATGAGATGATGGTGTTGACATTATTGAAATGAACACCGATAAGGGTTAGACACTATGAAAGAATTTGTCAGCATTTCCGCAAGTGCGGGAGGGGGAAAACCTCGACATTGCGAAGTCAAGAGGGGTGGTGAAACTTACAAGAATCCTGGTGGAGGAGTGTCCGAAAAGAAGTAAATGTTCATGAAGGCGTAATGGCCATCATAAACGTCCATAAGTTGGTAAGCTCTCGATACGAAGGAGGATCTCATCATCGTTAGAGCTGGTGTACAAACCGAGAAGGTGTCGATGGTGCGAAGTTAAGAGGAGGTATCATTCCCAAAATCCTGATGGTGCAGGAAGTGCCTGGAGGGAAATGTTTACCAATGAAGGAGTAATGGTCACCATGGACATTGCTAGAGATGCAGATGTCGAAAGTTATGGTGGTTATGTTTAGGTGGATAGACGTTGGCGCGAATATCCAATATTAGTAATGCACATCGCAGACAGACGAGTGCGTAAGTCGAGAAAAAATCGATACCGAGAAGGAATATGGTATCGAAGAATAAGTTAGGTGGTAAGGTTCCCCGTGGAAAATCTTTGTCGTCAAAATTCTGAGGGGTATTCAAACCGATAAAGCTGCATGACAATGTCAAGAAACTTGGTTACATGAAGACAGAGTCATGTGGTCAGAGGACTCTTAATAGTCTTTCGCTGATGACGAACGCTGGAACTCTTTGAAATAGAGAGATGGTTAGACCAACAGGTGTCATGCTGGGGTTAGAGGAATTCCGGAAAATTCCAGAAGAATTCATGGCCAAGGATCGAAAGCCAAAGAATCTGAAGGGACAAGGTCGAGATGAAGAGAGAGGTGAGGGTAAGCTTTTTTTTGGTGATTGTTTTTTGTTTTCAACTTTTTT
This sequence comes from Botrytis galanthina, assembly GCA_004916875.1. NCBI lineage: Eukaryota > Fungi > Ascomycota > Leotiomycetes > Helotiales > Sclerotiniaceae > Botrytis > Botrytis galanthina. The sequence goes on from PQXL01000026.1 coordinate 91,746, forward strand.
TGAGCTTTGCTGTTTTCTTAAAGAATACACCAATCCATGGTGGCAGTACACATAGCAGTCGCCGCTGCTCATGGTAGAATCCCGAATAAACCTTTCCAGGCCTGAATCGCGTGAAGCCCCGCCGCGAAATTTTGATGGTGGCGATGAGTCGCACTGAGTAATTAATCTTAAAAAGAGACAACAGAGAGAGGAGAGCATTTTACCAACATAAGTATGATCCAGTGCGAAACCGAGCCCAACCAGTGTAGGGAGTCGATGACGTCGAAGAGTTCAGGACTAAGAACAAAAGCTTCATGCATGGAACCCATCGAGAACCCAATATCCACCATGAGCGTTCCAAACTCAAGGCAGCGTGGTTCTCTCAGGTACAAGAAACCATCGTTCATTCATCGCTTCCTCTACGACGTCTGAAGGATTGAGAAATGACGAGTGTTGTAGATGAGTTGGTTGGTGGTTAGGCAGGCTAGGATTTTCACTTACTTCTTTTCATCAGCTGGCTTGTCTTTAGCATCATCCACCTTAGGAGAAGCAGCGAAGGCTGGAACTCCGAATGAGCTAGTAGCTCCAAAGCGAGCAGAAGAACCAGCGGCGCCAAAGGCACCAAAGGTTGTCGCAGCTCCAAATTGAACTGCAGCTCCAGAACGAGTGATGACAGTTGGAAATAAGGGTGCTGCTGTGGCGCGCCCACTCGCTGAAGATGGAGTTGAAGGTGCTGGAGCAGTGACAGCAACCTGTGGCGAAAGAACGCTTGGGGATCCCCAGCCTGGATGTGCAGGCTTGAAGAAACTGGCCTTATCATCTGGTGCAGCAGTACTGCTAGGACCGGTGAAATCGGTTCCGGTTAACTTGACCTTCTTGGCAGGGCTCAATGCGCTGACAGGACTTTCCTTTCTCTTCCTGGAAGATGAGGGAGAAGGAGAGGAAGACGGGAGCGAGTCAGAAGGGGCAGCAGTAGGCTTTTCAACTTCTGCGGCAGGATGAGGAGCTTCCTGATGATAATGCTGATTTAGATTCTCATAATATTCGTAGTCAGGTAGATCAGGAGGACTGTCATGCTGTGATGCATCCTCTTCGTCGTTTTCATCCCCATTGCCAGAGAGAACAGGGGAAGCACCATACAGAGATCCATCCTCCTCGTCGTCGTCTTCATGATCTTCATTGCCAGGAAGGTCTGGGAAACCAGCCTGTTGTGGTTCCTCCTGGGTATTGATAACAGCTTCCGCTGGTTCATAAGAAGCGCTCTCACGGTCGCCCTCTTCTTCATCACTGGAATCAAATAGTGATTCACCTCTAGAAGCAACGGATCTATCACGATCAAATTCGGGATGTCCTTCGGCGAGAACGTGGACGCCACAGTGGGCACAGGTATTTCCGTCGTAACCACGATCATGATGACACTCCCACCTAGGTGAGTCCCGAAAGCCGACTAAATCGGAAGCTTGACGAGACTTTTGAGTGCCAGCAACTCCACCTGCTGGAGCTTCTGGGGGAGGAAGACGCTCAGCGTCATGATTGTTGTCGCCATCATTGTTAGGAGTCGGTGTGCGATAATAACGCGAGCGATTTTCTTGAGCATGTTCCTCATAGTTATGATTATCGTGGGACATACCACCCTGATCTGGATCGACTGGTTCGCTCTTTATTACTACCTTAGGTGCAGAGAAAAAACGCTCCGCGTCCTGATGCACATTCTCATATTCCGCGTTCTTCACTTTTTCGGCCTCAAGAAGCTCCCTGGTTTGATTGAGTAATACTTGATCTGCAGTGAAGCCAGGAACTTGAATATTGAGAACATTGACAGCGTCACTATACCTCTTCATGTCTTTAATCAGCTTGCTGTTTTGCTGGACGACTCGCTCGTTTTCACTCTTCGAACCGTCATACAGTTGAGAAAGATGTCGGGCTTGTGCAGAGAATCGGTCTCTATCACTTCGGAGCTCATGATTTGACTCTAAAAGGCGTTCCAATTCTTTTCTCAATCTGCTGTTCTCCTTCTGAGCTATCTTTTCCTTGATCTCAATAGCATTGGTCTCTTCGACTGCAGCTCCGAACTTCTCCTGGAAGAAATCTTTAGCTTTCTGCATATCAGCTTGACTTTTATCTAAATGAGCTTGGGTTTCACATTTTTCAGCTTTCAGCTGAGCAATCTTTCGATTTTTGGCAGGAAGCTTGTCACACTTGCACCCGATCTTTGGAGCATCAAGTTCCTCTGTAGCAACCTCACGATCGCTTGAAGAACAACCTTGAGTTGCAGCAGGAAGATGGGCTTCTGCCTCGTTGGCAGTCAAAGGGTCTGCAGTATCGGCAGCGGAGTGAGGTGAATGTTGCTCAAGGACAGTCTCGTCATCGGCTTGGCCTGCAACAGTGACCGCAGAAATTGGAGCCTTTGCCATGGCACCATTTTCTTCGCCGTCCAAAACTGGAGCGGCGGCCGTGGTTTCGACGGACTTTGAAGAGGATGTCGGAGTTGATATAGCAGCATCAAGAGCCTCCTTGGGAGCACCACCAGTAGTGCCAAATACTGGTGTGACTTCAAGACCAAGAATAACCCTCTCCACTTGAGGATAGGTTGTTGCAGCCAAATCAGGTTGACCACTTGTTGGGTGGGAACCAGAAGTATCACTCCTCTGGACCCGGGTTCTCTTCAAAGGCTCAGAAGGCTGCGCGCCAATACCTTCGTCACCACTGAGAGTCTTTTCGCTTCTCTTTCTCTTGGAAGGAGGGAGCGGCGCCAAGGCCGGAACCAAGGCATCGGAAAGCTGCAAATATGGAGTCAGCAAGTGTCATGATTAGATTGAAAGTATGTGATTAAATAAGACGATGCCATGGTGATATCTTGTATGTTGTGCGGAATGAAAAAGATGTGCCAAAATGAAGGCATGAAGCTTCCAGAAGCAAGGAACATTTACAGTGATGAAATGTGAAGTGGGGTTCAAGATAGGGGAACATGATCGGGTATCAAAGAATGTGAGATTGATGAACAGATGGGACTTACTGCATTCTTATCGCCAGCTGGAGCTTTCTTGACTGGTGATTGCATGTTTGCGACCGGTGCGACATCCGCGGAGGTATTCGCGGCGGAGGAGGCTTGATTTTGATCGGCTGGTGCCTTCTTGGAAGGAGACTTAGATCTTGTGATGGCAGGCATGATTCGTGAAGAATAAGTTAAAAAGGATTGATGGTAAAAAGGAGGTCCTGTAACTGAAGTTGTAGTTTGAAGTAATTTAAAAGTACTTTTGAGAGACGAGGTGCTTTCAAGAAGTGCTTGGTGAAGTTGTTGTTATGTGGTGTTGGGTAACACGTAAAGTACAAAAAAGACTTGTGTGAATAGGGCGTGTGGAAAGCAGTATTTCTTCAGAGGAGAAGAAGAGTTTTCTTATGGCAAAGTAAAAGAGGAGTTGTAAAAGAGTCAGAATACGTGAGGTGTGTTGTAATGTTGTACGGGCTGGATTCGTTGAATGTTTGCAAGTAGTACGACTGTTGTCAAGTATGAATGACGCTTTGAATGGATTCTGAAAATTTTGGATGTAAAGAGGATGGAGGTTGAGAGAAATTCTGAGAAAGAAGAGGACGAGCTTGTGTGCGAGAAGTATTCGCTAATCAAACTTGATGAAAACTCTGATCGGCTTAGCGCCAGTGGCATTCACTTTTTGAGGCTTTTGATAATGGAGATTCACTTCAAACAATCATTTCGCCGAGTTTTCTATGCCAATCTCCCAACAGAAACCCAGTCAGTACCTCGGTGGTTATTGAAGATCAGGTGGTCTCATATTACTCTCAAAACTTCACTTGTGCTAATTGGATAATGCTATACAATTTTGAATTCTTCAATTTGCCATTGAGGGGTAGTCTGGCTCTTCTTGGTGGTGAAAGAGGAGAAGGAGGTTGATAGAAAGTAAAAGACGCGGAAAATCCCGCTGTGTCTTTCATCTCGGGGACAATCGAGAATTCAAGTATCTAATTCACTTATGATATGACTCAACAAATCCTTTATTACGGGAAATTGCATCTATGTACGATGCCCGTACTGTTGCCTGCCTCTTACGGTATGAGCACGTTTCTCAGTATCTTGATATAAGTGGTTAGTTGGAATTGAAAGGCGGGATACGATTTACTCCGCCTTCATTGCTCATTATTACTTAGTAGTAGGTAGACAGTGAATAACTTCTGTAAGACTGGTAGATTATGACCCCAAGATATAAACTCAGCCTCTTGGTACGGTGAAGTCATGAGGCTGGGAATGTAGTTTGACAAAGAGGCATAGTGGCGATTAGATTTATATTGTCATCGTGAATTCATTGTAAGAGGGTCCAATACTGAAGCTCTAGGTAGGAATCCAGACGTACTCTATGGGATATGGTTAGTCGGCATAATTAGACAGCAACAAGATAGATGAGCCTATTCACGGCATACCTAGTATAGTCTTATGGATGAAAATCAATATTATAGACAGAATCTAATATGTAGCAATTACTATCTATATACAACTTCTACCATCGGTGGAATTTCAGTCGCGACCGTGGATTTCAAAAACCATATACATGTAGAACCATACAAAAGTGACCAAAACATGTGTTGCGACAACCATCATCATGAGCCTGGAACTGACACACAGACTTAGAGAACCATCTAAAACATATCAGATTATCCTTCACCGCGGATACCTGCAGGTAAACCACAAGCATCCACCACCACTTATGGGCACCCGATCGATTTAGGAAAACCATGCCTCTGAGCAGTAGCCATATCAACAGTACTTAGGAGAACGTGCGAAGATGAGGTGTTTAAGTCGTAGACCTTGGAATTGGGGGCTACGAGCAGCAACATTGAGTTTTTGAGACTGACTTGAAATATCGTGGATGTATTCTGGAGTCGACGGGCATCTTACCCTGATATCAAAGCCGGACGTGGCATGAGATAGACAGAGAGATTTCTACCATGTTGAGACATTGACTGTAATAAAGCAGACAATGAGAATGATGTGATAGGAAGATCGAGTTGTGAAATTTGATTGATGCTGAATCCAAGGCATGTAGTTGTATAGTATGTAATGAAGTAGATTGACCGTAATAAAGTACCAAGTAAGTGTGGTTTGGGATCAGGGACAGGATATAGAGTCTAAAAGTGCTTCAAGTCTTTGTCGGGACGTCTCCGTTCAAATCTCAAAGGCACCTGAAGATTCAGCTCGAGTCGACACGATTTATTATACCGCAGGTAACTTTGTGCTCTGCTCTTTGTGATGAGTCTCTTTGTATGGGTTGTCGACATCGAGCTTTCAGTAGACGGAGACCGAAACTTTGGAATCATTCATCTGCCCATTAGAGCTGAATCCACCTTGGGAGAGCCACTCCCAAGGCTTCCTGGCTCCCTCTGGGCAGGTTGAACATTTCCTCGTAATCGGCGGTCTTGCTTCGTTACTCGGCCAATTCGCATCATGTGTTAGACATGCGGATCGAATGGACAATCTACTGCCTGCGGATATCTTCAAGTTAGTTGCTGCGCTTTATACAAGGAAGTCTAGGGCAAGAAGTGGTAACTGACTTTGGATGTGTAAAGTCATCTATGGAGATTCCTCAATTGGGCCAGGGAAAAGAGGTATGTCAGGTGTATCCCACAAACGACGATTAGACTCATAAGTGTTGGGTGGGTCTGGTGACTTGATGGTGACTGATGGTGTGGCGTATCTGAGAGGAACGGAAGAGCCCGTTCTCTGAATTGATCACAATATTAGCAAAAGAAAACTAAGAAGAGCCTCTAGGAGACGTTCAAGGTTGCGGTGAGAATATTCTTACCTTTGGGTTTGGTGATCTCGAACCTGCGTCAGACGTTTCTTCAGGTACTTCGCTCATCCTCATATCTTCCGGGACCGCTTCAATGGACTGGATAACAGTATCGCAGTCCTTGACGACATTATTACGGCGATCCTCCAATACTTTCCGCAACTCGGCCGCGTTTTCATCCGCGAGCTTCCTTCGCTTTGCTGCCAGCTCCTCATCTGTAAAAAGAGGTTTACCGGGATTAACAGATATAAATTCAGGAGACTAAGCAAAGTTAGCAGAAGCATTAATCCCTCAAGATGAGGGAAACCTCACTTTTCGACCCTCAAACAATGCATAAGAAGCCTGATTAGTGTCGATAGCTTTGAGCGTCTTGTATTTGGCTTCAAGCGTATCGTATTTCTCTTGTAATTCAGCCAGCTCCGTTTCCTGTATTGCCACAACAGTACATTGCTCTTCGAATTCAACCTTGACTGCTTCGTGTGCGGCTTCGAGGGTTTTATATTTCACTTGTGACTCAGTCGCAACTGTCTCAAGCTTGATTTCAAGAGTCTTGTATTTCTCTTGCAAAATATGATAGCTTTCAAGACCGCCAGAACTTCTTTCTTTCCAGTATTCGGCATCTGAGCGGTACTTCTCAATTGTGTCTTTTAACTCTACCTTACGAGCAGCATCCTCGATGTAGAGTTCATCTCTGACCTCAAGCTTGATTTTTAATCCCATTATTTCATCATCTTTCTGCCGAAGAAGTAGTTTGAGACTTTCATAATCTTGCCCCTTCAAGGAGTCCTGAGAAGCTGTGGACGTGGTATTCTGGGTGACTGGGTCAACCATGTGGTGATCATTAGTAGCAGGTGAAGGAGAAGAGTGACCGCGGTGACCATCAGTTAGACCAACAGAGACATGACCAGCGGAGCCTTCGACGCGCGAAGTTGTAAACAAGATTGGCTTGGATTTACCTTCGCTTTTGCGTGGGGGTTGGTCGATTGACTTTTTGGAAGGAGTGATCGGGACCCCCTCGCGTCTAGTACGCTTGATGGGTTGCTGCTCATCGTTGTTGTCGAGCTCGATGTCATGCTTGCGGATGTCTCTTGGCGATGACGAAGTGGAGCCCTGATTGCGACGAGTATCTCCAGAAACTGTATTCTTGGTAGTGAGATCCATGTTGGCAATTTGTAGAGTGGTCTGTTGAACAAATGTGTGACTTCGAGAATTTACTAGTAAGTAGAGGAAATCTGAAGGGTATGTTCAAGGAGTTGTTGAGAATTAAATCTTTTGTGGATGTAAATCTTGGTCTTTGAGATCTGGAGTTTTTTACTTTGTAATTGTTGCAGGCCCAAATTCTGAGACGTGCGAGATTATATCAAGTCATGAATTTCGAAGCTGCCGTGTCAATTTTTAGTGGAGCCAAAAATACGCGTAAAATTAAGGACAATTAGCGAAATCTCATCTTATTAATTACCATATAAGTGAATTTTCGAGATTCAACCAAATAATTTCATGATTTTGGGTGCATTTTTCAAGCCACTATCAATGATGGTGAAGAAATGAAAGCTAGGAGGTCCAGCTGCTCCACTATCCATGGATATCTATTCTCAAAATGCTCATGGCTACAGGTTGCTGCTTCTAGGGAACGCAGAAAATATTGAGTTCAGTTGATACCACGGAAACCTTGAAAGGGTCTAGTATGAAATGATCCTCTCTAAATTCACTTCTTAAGTGATTACAAGACGGGAAGTATGGCGCTGAGCGTAGAATTTTAGAATGGCTGGATGCTTCTAGACGCCGTTGTCATATAGAGACATTGCTGAATGGTACGACATCTTGATAGGAACTCAAACCGAACAGCCAATTGCATGGTTAAACAGGCAAACAGATACAATCCAAATACATAAGTGTTCAAATATGAACAAGCACGCTGCAAACTCTCATAGCTTCGATAAAATAATATGCAAATTTCGTGAAGGGAAGAATAATTGTGATTCACTATGTACTTATTAATTCCATCCAGCTTCTTACTTACACCTTTTTTGTCATTCTACAACGAGAAATAGCTTCTTGGTAACAATTATGCAGCAAGTTAACGCCTTATTTCAAGAAATATCATCTCAACTTAAGACGAACAGAAGGTCCTTGAAGAACATTAGTAAAGAAAGGAATTTTATTTCCTTATGAGAATATCCTACAGCCAATTGACATAATTCTGCAAGCATTAACGAATGATAAGATTAATGGAGTGCACGTAATCCGGCTTTTTCTACTTTGAAGGATTCATAATTCGGAACTCGCCCCTAGGTAATGAAATAGGAGCAGCAAAATTGATGATGACGGCCGTCAGTATTATGATTAATGTGATTTATTGAATATGGTCAGCGAAGTTCAGAGCTGGGCAAAAGCGACTTCACCTTAGATAATTCTGCTTTCACAAACAGTAGAATGTGAAGCCCACTACGATGATACTTTCGTTTTAGCTGTAAACCCAGTGGAAAATACCAGACATGCCCTCAATGAATAATATCAGCATCAAATTTTGATAATGTATTTGAGTGAAGCCTTTAGTACTGATTTCTCATGGATAATGATTCTACCTAATCCACCCAAAAATGGTATTCCTGATTTGCACGACTTCTTTCATTCATCCCTCCCGATATATCAACTCATAAAAATGCCAGTAGCATTAAAAGAATTGCCTCACATTGCACGAGACATCCAATTGGCAGTCATAAGGGACAAGCACAACTTCCAAGCGCAACAACCGTGGTCCATGCTGCTCTCATCTCCTTCATCGTCACCAAAGAAAGGATTCTTGATGAGCACTTTCGAACCATTGGCATCCGTTGATGTTCGGCTCCTGAGTGTCTCATCTTGTTCTGTTTTATCTGGAGTGTCTTCCATATATAGAGGCTCCCAGATAGGCATATGTGAGCGACGTTCTTGACTGCCAACTGAATCTAGACGGGGCATATGCATGGTATTGAAAGGTGTAAGATTCGCTTGCCGCTCAGAATTATGCGAAATAAAAGGTGAATCACGGGCCCATGGTTTAGGATCTCGTCGAGGATATTGTCTGGCTTCTTGATGTGCAGATATGACGGTTTCATCGCCGGAAGATAGGGAGTTGGAGCGATGGCCTTGAAGGATCATCATCGCCAATGGCTTATTGAATCGACTTGATAGTACGATTCAAATAGCGACAAGCAATTGGGAATATCGATGGGAACGTGAAGTGCTTAATTGAATGTCTTTTGGAGAACTTGATACGTTAGACCATGAAGCAAAAAGTGAAGGCCACGGGAAGGGTGATCAACCTTGTCGAAAAATATTCATACCGGTTTGATAAGTGTATCTTGCAAGCGTTTGAATGGATTATGGATTATTCATGTTACCAGATATGAGAACTACCTTCAAACTTGGGACAACAATTCAAGTGAAGTATCAGCAAAACTACCAACTTCCGGTAACTGCTATGGGCGTCCATGACTACTTTGGAAGGAGCTCTACGGATAAATCCTGCCAGATCACATCACAACTACGTTTTAACGTTTATTAAAAGCATATCTTCTATAGATTGAGGAGGGTCGAATCTTCCACAATTTAAACATCAAATCCTTGACATTGGAGCACGGATATGACTAATTTCATCTCCACCCACCCTTTTGACTCCACACATCTCCACCCACAAAGCACAACTAATATGTAGTCAAAATTCGAGCCCGTCAGCAGGAAATAGAGCAAATACTCATCTCTTCATAGCTTCTATAGTCCAATGGTTAGGATTCCACCCTTCCAAGGTGGAGGTCGGCGTTCGATTCGCCGTGGTTGCATTTACTTTTTAACTTTTATTGTTAAGAAATTTCCACACATTCATTCACAAGCCAAATCTGGCTTGCCCTCTGCTTCGTGTTTGCCGGAAATACTATGTTTTGTGTGTAGTGGTTTTGGAAATACATAGATTCTCGATTCATGAATTGTGGTTTGTTGGTCCGTGGCTTCGTTTTCTCGCTTGATTGCAAAGGGTGGGGTGATGAAATAGGGGATACATCTATGTGCAGAGTGGCTATCCCAGAGTGGGAACAATTCATACCACCTCGTTACATAGCGATACAGTTTGAAACTTTAGCTGTACAAGAATCCGGCATTAACTAGTAGAGTCTAATTTCCCCGGGACGTGTACTCTGAAGGGTTCCTTTAGAATTGACTGCTTTTGAAAACTCTCTGCTTCGGTACCGCCGAAGCGTTTGGCAGTGGTAGCTTGTTTGTCTTATCGTTTTATTCTTTACCTACCTTTAAGATGGTCTATTAAGCTGACTTTAGCTTCGACATATCGCCGTCCTTCATTTTCTGGAATTCTGACGTTCCCAATTCTATCATGCTAGTCTCGGCATCGGATTATTATATCCTGTGTAGAACACGGTATGCGTGAGTCATTGACATGCCCTGAGGAGTTACTAGGTATGGGCATATTGGTAGTCTGTCAAAAGTTCATGTTCAAAGTGAGTGACATATTCATGGACTGGATTGTACATTTGCCTGCTAACAACGTGATGAACTACACGTAGGAACTAAGATTGCGTCTTCAATGCTAATCAATTGTATTTGGAGCTCCCTTCCTTACTGAAGGGCACTGCTTGCGAAGTTCTTTCTCCGTGATTCCAATGATTGTATCTTCTGCCTTTTTAAAAGCTGGTTGAGAGATATGTAGCTCCATGTGACCTCTGAATAGCTTAGTGTTCCAAGGAAACTGATAACATTGGAATTAGCGTGTCCTATTATTCCGTGCAGACCAAAGATTTTCTTAAGAAACATTATACTCCGAAACATTAGCTCTTCATTCCAATTGTCAATCAATGTAACAGAACCTGCTAGTTTTCGGACTGTGAGATTATGATTAGTGAGTGATTCTCACAGATAGTCTGTAGCAGATCGCTGCTTGCGTGAGAGCTAGATATTCATTAAGCACCCTTGAACCCCGCGATCCATCTCTAAATTGTGATTACTTCTGGTTCAGGCCACATTTCGTATTTAAGCATCTGGCATTCATGCCTGAAGATTCACGTAACTTTCATTCAACAAATTTTCCCAACTTTCCTTTTTGTGGTGTGATTTGTTGGCTATCACACGGTATTTCTCACAACAGCTCAATAGGAGCAATTCACTTTCCTTCCACAACTTCAGATCTGACTTCGATTATATCTCGCGAGGCTTGGTGTTTTGGTCTTTGGTTCCTCTTGGTCCTTATAAGCTCGCACTCAACCTCCCCAAAAAGCTTCCCCTCTTCAATCACAACATTTCTCTCATCCATCATTCGGAACAATAGGCAGTCAAATTCTCAACATTGATCAATTTGATCCCAAAACCTCACTCTTTCCATCATAAGGTCTTCTCGTCCGTTAAATCCTCATTTTACCTCTTCGAAATGTCTCCTCTCAACAGTCTCATTATTTTTGTAATCTCCATCTTGTCGTTCCTTGCTCCAGTTATGGGAAATAGCTTGCAATTTCTGTCTCAAGACAACACCGAACGCACCATCTTCTTCACCCCAAATTCCGGCTCTGCTGGAGTTCCCAGCTTCTTCGTTCCGGGGATTTCTGTGGACGGAATGGCAGTTGTTCAATTTCCTCAAGGGTAAATCTAACACCTCATAAGATAACAAGTCTTCAAAATACTAATGAAAACTGAACGTAGCTGGAGTGGCTCCTTCAAAGCTGTTCTCTCAGGAGAAAACCCAGATTCTCCCAAAATCACTGGTGAAATCACATTTCAGGGCTGGCAAGGAGAAACTTATTATGCTGTTTCTGCGGTTCAAAATTGTTGCGATAACTCAGGCATTCGAGCCCTAGCGCCCAAAGTTCACGGCCTTACATCCGGTTGCATTATTTCACCGTTTCCCTGTACTGAGTCGTACTCGAGACTTGGTGATATTCAGGTCAAGAGCTCCGCGGATGTAGATTTTATGTGTCTCTTAGGTCAATTCTAGTTGGTGTCAGTGTAAGTTTTCTGGTTTTCAAACGCAAAGTCCTTATCGTTCTGCTTAGTTTCTTTCATAGCCAAGTATCACCAAGCTAATAGTGTGATTTTCAGTTGATTGGAGGCAACCCTAGTATGGAAGGATTCTCGGGAGACAGTAAATATAAGAAGATTCTGAATTTTTGGTATCATGACAACATGAATCTGGCGGGAACAGGAATTCATCGGTAATCAAAAGTGGCAAAAGTTGCATCATAGGGCTGGCTCTAATAATTAAACTCCGATTTCAATCTTTCAATAGCATTGCATCTTCAGAGACGAAGGGTTTTCATGATAACAACAGGTACAGACATGTCTGCTTGAATGCTGTTGCTTTGGCTAACCTGTTTTAATGCCTACTCGCAAAAAATGTTTGAGTGAAAGAGCTCATAAACAACAAGACTCAAGTATCGTAAACCCCACGTGAGATTTCTCATCAGTATGGTAGTGTCTTGATCGCATTAATTATTATAAACATATATTTTTGGTTTGTTCCCACGTTGCATTCCCTGCCTTGGCTTTAATGTAAGATATAGTCTCGTCCCTTCAATGGCTATTTGTAGTTTCCTAACAGAAGAGGTGGGGTCTTATGTACATGTAATCCTTCCTTCAAGATTGTAGAAGCTTTTGTCTCGATTCTGTAGGTGGTTCTCCTGAAACCTCATGTTGAGTGATCTCCTAATTAGCTTTCTCTTACTGAAGCATTGTAAATGGCAAGCATATGAGTATTTGGTTCGTATAGATCTTGTTACACTTGGCCGGCGGTCAAATACAGAGCCTGCTAGGGAGTGATGGATCGAATCTTGATGGAGCTCGATAATGAATCAAATGAACACGCACAAAGACCAAAACGCGCTTAGATCATTACATCGAATCTTTACGTAGATTTACTCAGCGCGCTTCAGACAGCAATGTACACCTTGGTAGGTTAATACCATTTAACCCTTGATCGACAGTCATCCACGTGAATATTGAAAAATCATTCATGACTTCATGATTCACTCTATAGAATAAACCACGTTGTGGCAATACTGAATCCTCGTTATATATCAAAGAAGTACTTCCTTCGACCAAGCCGATATACACCGTATTTTAAACTTCTTTACAAGACAACAGAGACTATTGAAGCTGATTGTTTACCTTATGATACACTGTTTGCGACTTTCCTACATCTATTCAGAGTAGTCTCGAAGTTATCCTGGAGTAAGTTTGATCTCAGGTTGTTACAAATTTGGTCTTATTTGAAGATCTCAAGCCATGGAGTCTCAAGAATTTACAACCACCAACCCTTCTTTCTATCATCCTAGCCAGCAAAAAGAAATGTCATACTCTGTTGAATCACTGGAGAGACCCGACTCACCAGAGCCACACCTAACAACAAAAGAGTGTAATGTCATTCAAAATACCCTCAAAGCGCTCACTGTAGCTATCTCAGGATGCACCTCATCGGGTAAAACAACGTTGGCATTAATACTTTCAGAAATATTCTCTTCTCCAACTATAAAACACTCGACAAGCATTGAATCTCTTCATATGTTCAAGGAAAATAATCTAGGCGATGCAAAAGCTACACGTCCCATTACAACCATAATCCATCAGGATGCTTTCTTTATTCCGAAAGCTGACTGTCCATTGGTCCAATTCAACAGCGCTCCTAACGATAAACATTTTATAAAAGAAAGTCTTGCTCAAAAGAACGAGAATCCAGTCTATTTCTACGCCCGAACTGGCACGAATGGGGAAGAAAATGTGCAGATCACCGGACCAAATACTGATTGCATGGAAGCGGTCAATTTTGGCAATCTACTTCGAATGGTTCAAGCTTCACAGGCCAATAATTTTGACCCAGAGATATGTGGTCAATATAAAGATGACGCAGACAAGAAGAAACTCATTGAGCAATATTCCGGGGTCATCGAAAGCATGCGCAGAAGGGTTAGAGAGAATTTGGCTTTAGAGGCAGGTAATCATACGAGAAACGATGTTGTTTCAGGCTATCACTATGGATGGGTGTTTATTGAAGGATTCCTATTATTCAGCAAAGCTTTGCCTTCTGACGACAAAAGCTTATGGCTGGATGCGTCCTCAGAGGTCGAAGACCGTTGTGCAGAGCGATCAGAAAATGTACGACAAGAATTCACGAAAGAAGCTGCATTGAAGGGGAGTAAACTTATGAGAGAGAAGGAAGAGAAAGCCGTGGCAAAGGCAGCTTTGATGCAAGAATTTGATATCAAACTATTCTTGCCTACTAGCAAGGAGGTTGCCAAAGAGAGGAGACTGAGCAGGTTCCCATACATCGACTTTCCAGCTGGTGGAAGATGTCCTGGACAGATGTGGAAGTCAGAAGGATACTTTGAAGAAGTTGTTTGGAAGGGCTATAAAGATTCATTCGGTTGGCTGTTAAGAGAGACCGGAAAGGAGAATGTCGACGGCGTGTTTGTTAGAACTACTGTTGATGACACAGTTGAGAAAACTGTTTACTGGGCAGTTGACATCATTCTTCAATTCTTAAAAGCAGGCAACGAGATGGTATCGAAGGACAATTCACGAGGACTTGAGATCACACGTACATATCTCGGACCGTAGGGGGTTTTCTGAAGTCTCGTTAGATAGTGAGGATCGCCCTCTTGGCGTCTAGGCAGTAAGGGGAGTTGTGTTGGTATTTGGTATATAAGATAATCAAAATTACTCTGTTACGAGCGGTATTTCATAGATGTTAATGAAGATTAAAAGTCGTAAAAGCGGTCGTTCCGAACTTGCTATTTCACAGTGTTGGAGTTAAAGATTGGTTGTTGGTGGAAAAAATGGCAGCCTTGCGCAAAAGGCAACAATTTCTAGTGTCCAAACCTCAACGACGTCGCAACCTATATTCCCTCATTTGTTTACAACCAGCAACCATGGCACACCTTTATAATCCTCTTGCAACAGCTCAACAATTATACCAAAACACCTCAAACAACAAACTTCCATCTGAACTTCAAGACAGCATCCGGTTTTACACCGCACGACTTACGCAAGCCGCAGGCATTCTGCTTGGCCTTCCCCAAGATATCACAGCTCAAGCAAATGTTCTTCTCTACAGATATTGGCTTGTGGATGACCTGATGCAATATGAATATAGCGTACGTGATGAATTGGAAATCTGTGATTGATTTTTTAGAATAACATGCTCTCAGGATGTCTCAGCAGCTACCCTCTACCTAACTGCTAAAGTATCCGCGTCTCCTCGATCCTTTCGCAGCATAACGAATGTTTATGCTTATCTCCTCTCTCAATCCGCAAGTCTCACAAATTCTCACGTGCCAGAAAATATTCCCTCGTCGTACTATCTTTCCGAATCTGCCTACATAACCTACCGCACACGACTCCTCAACATTGAAGGCCAAGTCTTGAATGCTCTGGGATTCAATACACACGTCGCTCTTCCACATCCTCTCGCAATTACATATCTTCAAACTCTCGATATATTTTCACCGGCACATCAAAATGGCAGTGGCAAAGCAGTCGCGAAGAGGACAATACAATATCTTAACACAGCGTTGCTCAGTCCGCAGATGCTATATTTGACACATCAGCCATGCGCATTAGCAGTAGCGGCAATATACCTAGCAGCAAAGGAAGAGGGGATCAAAATGCCAGAAGATGAATGGTGGGAGGTGTTTGATGTTGAGAGGGAGGAGTTAGGGTTCTTGGTAGTTGGGATGAGGAGTTTAGAGGGCGTGGCACGGAGGGGGAAAGAGATATTTGGGGAGAAGATGATGATCGCTAAAGATGAGATTATGGAAGAACTGGGGAAACGGGGGCTAGGACCAAGCAATGAGAAGAGTAATGGCCATAGCAAGAAGATCGACGAAGAGGATGAAATGATGAAATTGATGGATGAGAGGATGGAAGATTCATAGACCCTCCAAAACGCGGAAGGATTGGATTCCAAGATGGAAATTGGCCATCATATCGTGTGAAGGTCAAATGAACCACCCCCGAACGTATGATCTTTACAATCTTATGAATGTATATTTGTCGATCATGCGGGGACGCAATATAACCTCGATGAAGGCTATGTATGCTTTCCGGCTACCAACGCAGAAACCAGCCAGAAAAGCCAAGACAAAAAAATCATCCCAAACTTTACAATATCGCTGGCTAAAATTTAAAATCATAGGGATAAGAGCCAAAGACCAGCAGCAAACATACTGGTCAGGAACACTACTACATATTCAATCTAAAAACTACTGTCAACTTATCAACTCATTTGATCGATTTCTACCTCCTTCATTGTCCCAGCCCCTTTCCCTACATTATTGCCTTGATTGACTTGTGCAAGTGTAGATTGTTCCACATTTAACCTCTCATCTGAATCGTCCATTCTCGTTTGTGTTCGCAATATAGAATCATCAACGTTGCGCTTTGGTTTTGATATTCGTTCCAGGCGGTAATAACTACTGATTTCCGTGGAATCGTTCGGGCTTGGAGACTTGAAGAACGTCATTTTAATGAAGGATGGGAGAAATGGTAAACAGCCGCATATGATGCCAATGTTCACCTCAGCAATACTGTATATGTATGTAAGTCAATATTCTGAAATAACTCAAAGGGAGTCTCGCTTGCCTCCAGAGAAGTATAGGGACTAGACTATAAGTCTTGTCCAGAGTACCGCCAAGATGTAGCGTTTCATAAAGACGCAGAACACTTGCGGTACAGGCTCTGTTGAAAGTTATTAGACTGCATTTCTATTTGCGGAAGATACGTACAAGATGCCGGCTCCAAACACGATCGAAACCCCAATCTTCCGCATTGTACGAGTTTTCAACCCCCAAATCAATGGTATTGGTAGAAACAAAATCGTAAAATCACTGACAATACTCATGCCACAATCCGCAAGGAATATCGAATTCTCGTTAAGGCAAGTGCCTTGTCTAGCTAGAGGATCCCAGAAATGGGCGACCGGCCAGCAGATGAATATCTTTGCTGCTGTTGCAGGAACATAGTATAGCGCCATCAAGCCGATCAGCACTCGTATCGCCCACAACATCTTATTGCTGACGCCAAAGATGCGAGATAAGAGAAGTAGAATTGCGACCTTGGCTGCAAAGACTTGCGGCCCGTATAACATCTGAGTTACATAAACTAACTTTGCATGCGATGTCAATACAGTGAGTGCTACTTACTACATGCTTTCAACTCACCTTTCCAAATATTTTGATATCTGTAGCTGGAACATCCCATTGATGGACCCCGGCGCCATACTGGTTCACTATCGCGTATTGGAGTTGTTTATGTATGTGTCTTCTGCTTGAGAACTTGCAGGATAATGCCATTCCAGAATATACAAGGGTGCCAACCTGCACATCCAATCAGCTTTTTGAAGCTTCAGCAGTTGTTTTGCTGAGGCGCCTTACCCAAGCCACTATGCAAGCATCTTCTCACATCAGTAAGTTTCTCGAGATTGAAGATTGTAAAGCTTACAGTCATCTCCTGTTGTTTTTCGATGTATAAAGACTCTCGTATACAATCGTATGAGTACGAATACAGTGACAACCGGTACACAGACTGCCTGGCAAAGAACATTATATTTAGCAATGCTGGGCGGGTTGACAAAATTTGGAGTCACTCCAGATGGTGGAGGGAGAGCACCTTCAATCGCCTGGCGCCCAAAGAGATTCATATTGGTGTAGTATAATGTATTTAATAGTAGAAGAATCTAGTGCGAAGTGTGGGTTGCATCAGGATCATTGTTTTCTGTCCGCAGACCAAAGTCATCACTTTGACCAGGAGAGAAAGCCAATGATTAGGGCACTGCCCCTTATTAGGAGTAAAAGTTACCAAAGGACTCTCTATGCGAGATTATTTCAACAAATATCACAAAGATGAGCAGCTGGGTACAAATGCGCGAACCGCTTCTGAGCCAGTCGCAGTCGTAAAAGAACAGGATTTGCAAAATCATGACTGGTACGATGAGCTGCATCATCATTGCGACCAATCAAGAAACTGCAAGAATTATCATGCGAGGGTTTGATACCGATCCTCTGGGTCCAATTTCAAATGTTTGCTAACATCATATTGGGTGTTTACCCTGTTTTCATTTGAAGGTGGGAAACGTGTATAGAAGTTCAAGAAACCAGGAACTGTCTTCAACCGGCTTTACGAAAAAAACGGAAAGGATGTAAGTTTTCTAATCTCAACCGCCACCACGCTCATGACTCTCTCTATCGTGAATGTGCAAATATGGCCGGCTAATAAGTACACGCACATGAGTAGATGTCCGGTTAAATAAGGTTGAGATTCAAGATACTTGGCAACATCAGAGTGATAGATGCCATGCGGCACAGCCCTAAAAGTAAAGGACAATACACAATACATGCATGGATGTGATTCTTGCCGGAAGACTACTCCGCGCTCCCAAGTCCCTGCAAGTGGGGAATTTCCAGGATTAACGAAGTCCGATAGTGATCAGGTCACTTATTGAAGGTGGTACAAGCTTTATGGAGTCAAGCTTTATGGAGTCAAGCTGGGTAATGTGAATTCAAGGAAGAGGGGAAGGTTCTCTCCTGCTGTATCTGTCAAAGTGGCTACACCTTATGAATTGAGATGTAGCTCTATTCTGTCAATTTGGTCGGTATCATTTCTATTCCTATCTTGCAGGGGGGTATTCCAGGGTACAGATAATGGTTCACGGATACCACACTATAATAATATGCAAAAGAGGATAAGAATATATCCTAGGACCAAGACCGCAATTCTGCATTAAACTACATTCCCCTCGTGTTACCTTCTGTGTTTGCCGGGCCCTTATTGTTATTAGATCGGTTTTAGTCATTTCATTATATCGAAAGAAGCAAGCCCGTACATTCCAACCGTTGGAAAGCACCCTTGTACTGCTGTGGAACCAGTCAAAATCAAGCAATCACCAATATTCGTCAAGGATCTTTCGTCTTCAATGCTTTCACTCTCTGGAGCCCCTGACCAAATGCAATGCACGTCTGGATTCTCTCTCGTGTAACTATATCTTCCTTAAGAAAGTATACTAGGAAAAAGTCAGGATCTATACTAAATAGCGTATTATTTCCGGTCATCCCTGGAAGGATGGAAGCGTCCGTTCGCTGACCATATCAAGTATCGCATAATTAAACAAGCACACTTCCTATTATACGATCGTTTCCATATTCATACAGCCGAAGTAATTAGGTCATGAACAGACAAGCATCGATCGGAGATCAGTCTCAAAGACAGCATAGCCACGGCGCTCCATAGCTGCAAGCTGATTTTCCGATTTTCCGAGACGCGTTACTCGAGAGATCCCCCACTAAAGACAAAGTAACTATTAGTTGATGCAAAATAACAGAGTGTATCTCTGCAGTGTGTTCTCTGCAGTGTGGAAGTCTCCTATCTCTTTGACTCAACTGGAACAGACGAAACTCCATTGGAAAGCCCCCATTGAAGTACACTACTCTGATCATCAGCATAACTTCCGATATCACAATGGGTGAGAACATAGTTCAGGAGGATTATATGTTCAGTCGTGGATTTCGAGATTCGGCAAGGTAGCTATTCCCCAGATCTAATTGAAGGTAGTTGCGGGCTTTTGACTGATTTGAATAGACTTCATATTCAACATTTGCTGTGGAACATACGCCTGGGATGGCTACTTCATCCGTCAATTCTCGTGCCGACAGCTCCGCAAACAGAGGATGTGTTCTCCATTGCCGACGTAGGCATTGGCAGTGCGTAAGTATTTTGCCAGCGAGTCAACTGGATAACAACACAAAACTGAACTTTGTCAATGCAGAGATTGGCTGCTAGAGTTGTCGCAGAAAGTCTCTTCCAATGTGCAACTTCGTGGTTTCGACATATCCAACGAACTTTTTCCAGCAAAAGAATATCTTCCCTCGAACATGAAGCTTGAGATTCTCGATGCTTTCGAAACGTTGCCAGAGCACTTAAAGGGAAAATTCGATGTTGTTCACATTAGGGCTTTCACAATTGTCGTAAAAGGGGGCCATCCTGGATCATTGCTAGACAATCTTATTGCCATGCTGAGTAATTACATCATTTCATATTTCGACAACATGAGAATATTAGAAGCTAATCCATGGATGAAACTTCAGAGCCAGGAGGATATCTTCAATGGGATGAGATGGACTCTGCATCTTTCAATGCCCATTCTCCAAATGAATTCACACCAAAGGTGAACATGGAACTAGTCATAGACAGGTTTCAAGACATGTGCAAGAAGAGTGATCTAGATTTTGGGTAAGTCGTTGATTCTATCAATACTCACGTCAGACAGAGAAATGACTAACCCAAACCCTCCTGATTATCAGATGGATCTCCAACTTAGCAGAGATATGTAATCAACAAGGCCTGAAAGTCGTCGACAGTTTCCGCCTTCCGTGTAACGATATATTGAGACAAATGACAACGGATAATTATTTGATGGGACTTGAGGATTTAGGATATGTCGTATCGGAGAGGGCACTAGGGGAAAGAGAAGCGTATAAACTGGCGTTTAATAAAGCGGTGTTAGAGACGAGAAAAGGGGTCAGCATTTCCATGGATATGGTTGTCGTTGTGTGCCAATTGGAGAAGAAGTGATTGCAAAGGAACCAGGTACTAAATGTCTTATAATCACAAACTGCAATAATTGATAAGTTATTCAGATCAAGTCGCGGAGATAAATCTACTTGATTACAATTATTCCAACCTTCTTTCTCAAGAGTTCAACTTAATATGAAGAGTCAATCCAAGAAGCCCAATTACTTCCCCACAATGTGGTCTTGCTAACTGTTCCAGTAGCGGCCGTTTCCTAGATCAATAGTAAGCATATTTTCTCTACTCTGCTCACATTTCTATTTTACTCACATAAACCCTCGCAGATGTGCTTGAGCCAGCTCCGGTATTGGAATATTCCATAAATATCCTAACTCATGTCAAAACTTTTCCATCAAACAAAAACAGGGAGTCAAACTTACGGTGTAGCATCAGCAGCAAGTGTAGTCCACCCCGCGGCATTAACCACGTCTGTCAATACAGAGTTCTGGAAGATCACACGAGCAAGCGCTCGCCATGGTCGACCGAGGTAGACCTTTCCTGTCAGACTGAATCCGTCTGCTTGGGTGATCTACAAGAGTTTAGAGATTTGTTCGAGGAGTGGGGTGGGATATCTTACGGTGCTGCTGTCAATAACATACCAAGCAGAATCAGTGGCAAGTGTCCTGGAGTTTGCGGTGATTGCACCACCTCCGTTCGAAGCAATTGTACCTGGAAATAAGTTAGAAGACTTTTCTGGCATCTATTTGGTTGTCGCATTGTCCGAAGTAACATACATTCACCAAACCAAGCAGCAGCATTTCCAAATATATAATCCACAGCCCCTTTTCTGGTCAGCGATTTTCGATTGTATTTTTCCAGTTATTCAAAACTTACCCTCAATATAACAATTTGAGTAATATTGCTTGCCAGCTTTGGCATACAAAGTATCTTGGTAGCCGGTAAATGAGCATCCATAATATCCTTGCTGGTCTCCATTGGCGGTTACAGCGACAGCCTAGAAACGGTCATATTAGTCATTCAATTGTTCACTGCTAAAAAATGTAGCTTGAGAAAAATAGCGAACCTGAACTCCGGCTCCATAGGTATTTGCAAAGTTGACGTTGTAGGCTTTGAAATTGGCGCTTTTGATATTTGCCGTGGAGCTAGCATCGAGGCCAATAGTTGTGGAATTAATGCCATGCGTAATTGTTACTGTGTTGCTTTTGTATGTTTCAGTGCTGGCACAAGTTAGTTGCTTATCCCCAAAAATTGGCAAAGGGCTTCTACTTTGTGGTATATCCATAGACAGTGAGGTTTCCTCCGTAGCTGATCGTCAACTGCTCGTTATATGTTCCACTGTATATGAAAATGCATGCCACTGCAGTCGACGACCCAAGCGCAGTCAAAGCAGCCCCAACTGTACTATATTCGCCGGAGAGAGTACCACTTCCTCTCACTGTTAGACATCCAGACGGTGGGCTAGTTCGGCCGGCTCTTTTGTGCAGTACTGCTGATGCATCTATGGAACCAACAAATAACAGAATGGCAAGTAAGAAACTAGGGATGTATTTGAAAGTTGCCATGGTTTTAATGATAGGCTTTAACAACAAACGGTGAAGTCGATTGATGACAACTGAGGAGCGTGTTCTAAATGCAAGAGTAACAGTATTTATACATAATCTAGTTTTCCTAGATATAGCCAAGGAATGAAGCTCGTCCAACTCCTCACCCGCTCCAATTGAGAGTTCAAATCTACATCTCTGATCCCCTCAGGAAAAATACTGTAAATGGATACATCCATTGGTATCCGCAGGGAATGGTACGGAAATATCATATACGAGCTTATTTTGTGGGGAATCAATCCCCATTTTTCCGTTTGGACGGAACATCTCGAAAATCCACACGTCGGTTACTTCATTTAAATCTCGGTGTAAGAATGCGTCGCTCTCGGTATATTAAGGGGGCGATAGTGACCACGCACATGCCACATGACGGTCCTGTATTCAGGCTCAATTCATGACCCTGCAATTCACACAACGTTTTCGCGGATCGTACGGAGGCTCGAGGGAGGTCAAAGGCGTTTTTAAACCTCCGTATCGCAGGAACCTAATGATGGGATATGAAACAGATGGATTTTAACGCCTTGAAACAAACATGTGGCGTTGATCCTTTCCTAAATTGTAACAGAAAGAAGATGTCTATACGTGGAAATACTCCAGAAATGGACGATACCTTTGAGTTCCTTCCTCTCTCGTCGAGAAGGTCGTTTTGTAATCATTAAGCAAATGATCCACAAGGGTTGATTCATTGAAGTGAACGAAAGTAGCCCGTTGAGCCATCCTAGACAGACAGCCGTGAATATAAATTTGTGCTCTTTGAACTTGTTCTTCGATCTCTATCATCACGTCTGCAATCATGCATCACAAATTAGAATTTTTGGCTTTAGCAACATCGATCTTCTCATCCACCTACGCGTCACCAACTGCAGTAAGAAACGAAGCGAACGGTGTCAGTCTTGCCAAACGTGCCACTTGCACTCCTGCTTCTGCTGGAAATTCCGGAACCGATGACGTTCCAGCAATTGCTGCCGCCATCTCATCATGTGGTAGTGGAGGAGTCATTCAGATCCCGGCCGGCGTACAGTATGCAATAAATAGTGTTGTCGACTTCACGGGATGTGCTGGATGCACCCTGAATATCGAAGGTACACTCAAAGTTTCAGACGATTTAGACTTTTGGGATGGGAAACGGGCTATATTCTATATGGATGGCATCAACAAAGCAACTATCCAATCCGTCACTGGAACTGGAGTGATAGATGGAAACGGGCAAGCAGCATACGATTATTTCGCTATCAATTCTTCATATGCTCGCCCAACATTACACTATATAACCGGGGCATCTTCCAACATTGCCATCAAGAACCTCAGGGTCAAGAATCCACCAAACGTCTTCTTCAGTGTTACTGGAGGTTCGAAAAATATCGCATATTCTGACTTGACAATGACAGCAGCTTCGAAATCGACAACGGCCCCAAAAAATACAGACGGATTCGACGTTGGGGACTCGACATTTGTTACATTAAACAACATCAAGGTTACAAATCAAGATGATTGTGTAGCTTTCAAGCCCGGAGCAAACTACACAACTGTGGATACCATTACTTGTACTGGATCACATGGACTCTCTGTTGGTTCTCTTGGGAACAAAGCAGGCACAACCGATTCAGTAACAAACATCTACGTCACTGGAGCAACGATGGTCAATTCTACCAAAGCCGTTGGCATCAAATTGTATCCTGGAGGAAGCTCACACGGATCGGCCATCGTCAGCAACGTAACCTTCAATGATGTTACAGTAAAGAACAGCGATTGGGCAGCTCAAATCCAAAGTTGCTACAACGAAGATGCAACTTATTGTGCCAGCAGTCCCAGCACAGCCTCAGTCACAGACGTATATTTCACAAATTTTAAAGGAACGACAAGCTCAAAATATTCTCCAGATGTAGCGAATCTGAATTGTCCAGCGGGCGGAACATGTAACATTTATTTCTCGTCTTGGTCGGTTGCTCCAGCATCTGGTTCTGCCACTTTTCTGTGCGCAAATGTCGATAAATCAACGGGCCTTACCTGTACTTCCGGTGCGTCGGGATAAGTGATAGTTGGTGTTTTGTGTTTTCGGGTGTGTTGACAATTTGTTGTACATATTTTGACAGGAATTCATGTCATGTATTATTTTCTTGCTGTTGAATACAGCTTATCAGTACTGATCCCAGGTAGAGACAGTCATTCCTTTAAGGCCATACTTAGCTTATATATATATTGTCTTCATCCTGTACCTATATCTGAACTTTGAGTATGCCTTTGAGTGGGCCGTGTAGTGAGAACTATAATTAATGGATGAGATATCAATTCTGTTCGGCTTCAAAAAATTGAAATCGGTGAACTTTAAAACCCAAGAGGTTCATCAGGTCAAACCAGGGTAAATCACATCAACCGTCCAACGCCTAACATTGAACTATCCTGACTGAAGGTCAAAACCGTGCTCAAATCCTAACCCACACACCAGCGTTGCCATCATCCCATTCTATGCATCTTGAAAACACATGATTTCAAACACCTGAGCTACAGGTTCGGCGGACGCCAATCTGAAACGTAATCCTATCCTCCAAGTAACTCCTCCAAATACGAAAGGAAACTTGCATAATCCAACTCAAGAGCATCTACAGTATCTCTCGGCATTTCTGCAACTATTACTTCCCCCATGCGCATCTGTGCAATGGTTTTGATACCATCAATCCTTGTCGGCACTGTGATTTTCCCCTTGTAACTCCCTCCTTCATGTCACAATGCTTAAGAGATTCCTACAAGTTTGGATCATGATGGAAATCTTTAAGGGAAAGCATACTAACCCGATGAGAATACGCCGAGAGTGAAGTGTGCCCTGATCCTTTGAGGTAGGCGATCGTGTAGATCGGTTATCAAAGTCGAGGGCGCGTAAGAAGTTCCTAGAGAGACGCAAAATTCTTAGTCGCTTTCACTGGTTTCTCAGTTCTAATGCCGCATTAGATCATTGATATCAAGCAGCCTCATATGCTATATCGCAAATGCTCCCTGGTTCAGGGTTATTTATACCGACCCTGAGGTCAGCTTAGTTTCTCATGCCACCCGTGATACTTCTCTGTAGCTTCATCGAGCTGTGTTAGAATTCTGGATTTCGATAGTTCTTTGGGGGCAGATTTCTGGTAACCGGCAACGAAGCGATTCGCCTGCTTGGCAAAGTCTAGAAATTCAACAATTGGTCTGATTCGAGACTTTTCCTGCTGAGACTGGTGTCGATTGGCTAGTTCCAGTGGAAGACTGATACCTCTGGGGGAATTACAGCAGTGACTGCAGAAATAAAGGATTTGCGCCCAGTTATAATTTTATGATACTCCGAGTTCGGCAAGATTTATTCAGGATGGCATGATACAAAAAGCTCGAAAATATCATAAAGTAGATGAGTAAACACAGTAATGACACGGGGCGATGTAAGCAACAATGACCAGAGAAGTCATGCTTACCGGTTCCATTTTTGTTATGGTCAGTAAAATAGGATGATTTCAACAGTGTCAAGCTTATGAGTATCATTCTGTGTGTTGAGCAAAAACATAGGTTCGATGTCATGAAGCTTTTATAAATCTCAGTTAATATCACTTTTTTCCGTGGCACAATGAGATAGGAATAGCAAGAAAATCCGCTCGAATTAGGTAGATATCATTTTGACTGAAACGAGATATCCAGTTGGCATCCCTAAGTATCATTACTACTACAAGATTAATATGAGTTTGGAAGCTACAAAATGACCATGAACAACTCACAGTTCAGTCTTTCTATCAGAGGTAGTGTCTCTCTTTGCCTTCTTTGATTCCGCTTGTGCCTTCGATGGAAAATGTCCCTCCAGGTCCATCCATTCAGCAACAAATGCTGTTAACATTTTAGCCCAATCCTCTACTGTACGCATGTCTAAATGCTCCCCGTCATCTTCAATATGATGCCAAACGCTTGGGAATGGGTTAGGTATCATGTGTAGAATTTCCACACCACGGGCCATGAAAGGTATATGATCATCTTGTACACCACCGAAACCAGAAAAGGTAGTCCGACTGACATCGGGAAGGAAATGGTGTTCGACTTTTGTTTGAGCTATTTCAAGCCATCGTAAACGATTTTCGATTGTAGCAAGACTTTTGTATGCCCAATGTGTAGTTTCGAAATATGAAGGGATACTTGGATTTTCGTGCCCAAGAAGATCAAGAAGAAGAAACAGGCTAATCGAGTCTAATGGATTTTTGTAATTCGACATAGCTGCATGAGCCGTCGCTTCCCATGTTTCCGCCAATGCCCTGAATGGGTTAGAATAAGAATTGGGCAGATTGGAAAAACCTCTCACCTTGCGCCATAAAGAGAATCATCGTTGGTCCAGCTCAGGAATGCTTCTTCGCCGTCGAGGAACAGTATTTGAACACCCTTTTCTTCTTCCAAACCAATATCACCTGCCGTTTTCATCGCTTCCCATTTATTCGTTAATGCCTGATCCACACTCCTAGCTGCATGCATAATCATTGCACACGGAGCTGCGCTGTCAGTTGCGCCAATAAATCCCGTAGGGGTGAGTTTGCTATCGTAGTGTGCCACCAAGGCCAATCTTCCAACATCTCCAGATTTCGCCCATGGAGGATCGCGAGTTATAATAATATTAACAAATGGCACTTGTTTGTCGCCGGTGACGGGAGTCTTCGAAGTCGAGTTTTGGAATTCAATTGTCCATTCCGGAAGATGCGTTGTAAAGAAATCAACGAAGTGTCTTTGAACAGTTTGAATTCCTGGGGTTCCTGGGACTCTAGGGATCAAAATCGGTGAAAGAATGGCTCCATTATGTATATCAAAATCTGCGCCTGCAGATGGGAGACTATGAAATGTCTCATCGGATAAGGGAGTATATGCCGTGACGTTGATACTCAAGATGCTGCAAATCAAGAAAGCGATTGTTGCGATGTATTGCGAAATCATTATACCGAGTGAAAAGGCGAGCGCCTCTTGTCTTTATCTGCAATGTCTCCGCAATATCATACTTTCCCAAATGTTGTTTGAGCAAACACTATTCGTCCTAAAGTCTAACGGTAATCTGTTACAATGATACCGAGATATGTAATCGCGGCTAAACATCGCGGCCCGTGGCGTCAAACGCGCTTGACCATTGTATCAAATTTATTTCCATGCTGTATCCATTCGAACAACATTTGAAATATATTACACAGCTGCCAGATATTGAGATTCGATTTGACATTGGATCAGCCATTTGGCCACAAGCAGAATAATGATTGGTTAATAATTCGTTTCCAAATCTATTTTCTTAAAGACACTCTTTCCCCTCGCCATACCCGTGATCAAAAGCAATGATAATATTGCTCGCACGATTAAAGGCGCCCAGGGGGCTGGCTAGCCTAAGACCCTTATCAAGTCTTAGAGCAGGTAGTTTTAGATACGCTAGTCAAATTGCGAAAAATAAAATACCACGAGCAGCAACACCACGACCTGTACCAACACCACAATATGCAAGCAAAAGGCCCGGTCAGTACCTCTACCCCTTCGTATCATTCAAACTAATTGTAAACAGCATATCCCGAGCGTCTGCTTATCTATCATTCTGGGACCGGAAGAACAGTGTTTCTTGGCTGCTTGAAAGTTACAACTATTTTCATATTCGTATTTTTTACTCTAGTTGTAGCGCCAGCACATTACTATGCGGAAGATGAACCTGAATGGGTGGCACCTGCTGGTAAGTTAATGCTAAGTTTCTGGATCCTGCGGAATTTAGATGCAGCAATAACATCAAAAACTACCGATTCCTTTTTTTAAACCCCAAAACTAACATAATTCCAAGTTCTACTATCTGGAGCTGTTCCGGTGGTGTTCGTTGCATACATAACATCGCCGTTCGTCAATTACATCCATCTCAGGTTGCCCAATTTTGCTCGCAATTCACGGGATCTATTGATGAGATACTCAAAGAACCCACCAAAAGATGCACAGGTCGATATCACCACGATGAACTTTGTAGGGAAACCAAGGGTGACTAGGCTCGAAATCTCTGAATTAAAAGCTGTAAAGCAAAGATTTGGAGTTGTCAATTTTTCTCGGGATACGAGAAAGATTAACGCCACGAGAAAATGGTGGATGCCAAAGGCTGTACGAGTATTTGGGGTTCATGGCGGAGCAGGAAGAGTAAGGGAAGGGGAAGCCTGGGAAAATATTGCCAAGAAAATACGAAAGGTCTCTTGAGATCAGCAAAATCTTCAAACACCTCAACAAGAAAGCATCTGCACATGTAAAGAGATGTTGTAAAAATTCAACGTTATTCTGCTATAGACTCATCGCACCATCCGAACCCGCTAAGCGCAGGCTTAATTGTCAGTCCCGTATAACCTGTGTAGCGCTCCATAAAGAGGAGCCAGAAGTGCACCTAACGTTCGAGTAGCGTATAGCCCACTTAACACCGTCTAGTCCATGGAACAACAACAACTTTAGGAATCTTGACTTCCGCAATTTCATCTTCAGTATGTGACTGTACTCCCCACTCAGCGAGTTGTTCACCAACGGCGGTATCATCATGAATGCGCTGAAAAAATGCGGTCATCGCATCTATACTTTTCCTTTCCATAGATTTAGTCCATGGCCTCCCTTGATGCCTGCTTCTACAATCTGCACAGAACTTTGGAAGGTATTGCGATGGATGATGTAGCATGAGACGTATTTCCTCAAGTTGTGTGAAGACTTCTAATGCAACACAATATGGTGTTTGCAGAGATTCGCCGATCCTATCATGCCACTCCCAAGAACGAATCTCCAAGACTCTTACATCTTTGAAGCAATCCCTCTTCAGGAATCTATTGGCGATTAATGGAGCCATCCAATCAGCGCGAGTACAACACATCATGTCGAACATGTCTGTGTACAAAAAGTCCCGCGATGGGTCGAAGCAAAGAGGTTTTACTTTGCCGTTGAAAGTACCTTGTGTTTCCGGCGTCATCCAAACAAGTCGATAGTGTCTAAGTGTCTCTTCTCGACTTTGCTGGTTGACATGTAGTGTTATGGGCAAAGGAGCCGTGTGTTTGGCCCTGCATTTACATGAAGGGCAGTGAGGCTCTTTTTGGCGACAAAAGCGATTAGGTCGTACTTCGACTCTTCGTGGAGGAGGAAAAGAGAATTGCCATATCTTGATTTGTAACTCCTTGATCATGGATGGAAAACAGTGAAATGTTTCAAGCGTGTCGGCCTTTACAGGGACAAGGATTTGAGCTACGATCTTCCCTTCTGGGTCAGGGATATGTAAAGAGAAGATCGATAATGTTGACATCATATCTTGTTCTGAGTAGCGTGCCATCTCTGCCACTATTTTACAAGGTTAGTCATGGTCTTTGAGCTCTGTCCACAATTCCGGGGGAGAAACTAACTCGGTAGGTGGGCCTATAAGCTTTTACGTTGTGAACTTGTTTTGTGATTTCTCTGTTGAAAAGGGTTAGGATAATTTGGAAAAAGATTCGGGGAGGTTTGGAACAACTATATATCAATGAAGAACAGTCCTAGTCTGGCATTTCATATTCACTTCCTGAAATCGACTCACACTCCCCCATCCTCAGGCTACCCCGATCTCAGCTGTAGTGAGGTGCGGAGGTTTTAATACTTCATGTTAATGAGGTATATTCTGTGATTTAAAAATGCCGACTAATCAAATCTTTGGGAGGGAAAGCAGGTATAAATCACAAGAATCGCTTGCTAGATACCCACGCATATCAAAATAGATCAGTAATTGTGAGAGCATCAAAACTTGGCTGGGAGTGTGGAGTTTCCATGGACTCATACTTGATCCAATAAATTGTGAAAAGAGCCATTTAATCAAGCATTCTCGTCGTACCTACTGTCTCAAAAACCGACTTCTAAACCAGAAAAGGAGACTCGGTTCCCTACCTCTATGATGTATCAAATGCTTAACGAACAGACATGCCCGCCCTCTCGGGAGTTGGGTTTGTGATTTTGGAAACTTTCTTTCTTGCGCCAAAGAGTTCTTTTCATATGTTGTAGTTGGAATATACCTGCCTTCATCCGTCATAAGCCTTAGCTCCAAACCAAAAACCGGCGTCTCGGGTTTGTGGGCAGCGCTTTTCCGGACAAATTATCTCCTTATACTGGCATTCTGACATTTGGAATTCGATAGCAAGGTTCGCTCAATTTGAAGTGTGCTTGGTCCGTACGGGTCGGTGCCTTTTGTATTTGTTTGTTGATTCGGTTGCTTGAGATATCGCAGGATCATATATCTTGTAGATTAAATAGTCCGCCCTGGAACTCAAGTAAATCAGTATGGACCATTCACAACTCGCATGTTCCAATCCTTCTGACGGCGAGGAAGCTTCCCTTCCCTATCTATCAACATGTGAGGACCAGCTAGAGATTTTATTCTGGCAGCTTGTTTATGAGTAAACCCATTCCAATCGCAACAAGACGCAATTAAACTGGCCAAAGTCTATAAAGCTTATCATTGCGTCTGCTAAGATCTACTATCGTGTTTGTTTGAAATTCGATGAAGCCCATCTTCGCCTTTACCGTGAAGTTGATTCGACGCAGTTCGTCTGCGTTCTTGTTACAGAAGTCGACTTAAGCTCCTGGGAATCCATATCTATCACTGTCGTATCTCAATTTATGGCGTCCATGGGGCCCAGTCAATTCCGGCCGCAAATGCCTGTTGATTATATCTCATCTCAACTTGAGACACACAAGTCGCACCAAGCCGCAATATTTCCATAATACCCCGAACATCAACATTGTACTGATATCGCTCACTTCCATGGGCTCTAGTTGATTCCTCTCGTAAGATTCGAGTTCCATGGGACCCACCAATTCCATCAATCACATCTTCGCCTGTCGTCGAAGTTGCAGTAAAGCCACCAAATCCATCAACCCTTCTGTCGCACCAGTTGAAAACATCCACAGTCATCTTGTATCTCCGTGTCTGTATCGAAGTCGCTTGCACAATATCCAGGTGGTCGGTATCTCCTCATAGATTGCCAAAGTCGGATTTCTACCCACCCACGTAATCCTATCTTCTGTCGCAAAGTTGTATCGAAGCCGAACATTTTTCCATTCCACCCAACCTGTTATAAAATACTGCGCAGGCTATAAGTTTGAAGAAAATGAAGGTGCTCGTCGATGGTTGGCGTTTGATGATCACACTCAATGTAATTTGCCGAGGGTAAACAAGATTTCAAGGTAAAGGTTTCCAAGGTAATCAAGGTTAAGAGGTTGAAGGTGAATGGGGAAACCGCGACCTCACAAACCCTAATCACGTGTGTCATTCTTCCAAGCTGGCTCCCTTCTTTTACATATATATCCTACGACCAATAGGCATTCGAGCGCAAAGCTTGGGTCACTTCTTCTCTTCTGTTTTCTTTTGCGCTCAACGAGAGCCAACCATTTCAGAAGACGCTAAGAAAAAGATCAAACACTCAGATATGCAACAAGACTTTCCAAGTTTTTGGAATATACCCAATAGACTTACGAGCGCAAAGCCTAGGCCCTTCTATTCCTCTGCGCTCATCGAGAGCCAACCATTCCAAAAGGCGCTAATAAAACGATCCAACCTTAAGATGTGCAACAAAATCTGCTGATTTTGAGATATGCCCAATAGACTGACGAGCGCAAAGCTTTGGTCACTCTTTTCTCTTCGATTTTCCTTTGCGCTCAACGGGAACCAACCATTCCAATCAACGCTAAGAAAATTGTCAAACTTTCAGATATGCAACAAAAGAGCACCCCGCATCTTATTCGTCCCATCATTCACTTTCTGTGGCGCCATTCCGCCTTATGGAAGATTTGTTGCACGTCTAGAATCTTAGAACTCTGTCTAAAAAGGCTAGAAAACGTGGGGAACGTGGGAAAGCGGCAGACACAAGACAGGGGGCTTCGGCATTCACACTTAGCTCAAAACTCACCAGAGTTCTAGACCTCCTGCTTAGAATCTCCGCAAATTTCGATTTCAATGAGACCAATGAACAGACGAGCGCAAAGCTTTGGTCACTTTGCGCTCGCTCAGTTATTGGTCCTTTTGGTATTTTGAGCTCTGAAACTTTGTCTTTTTTTGAGATATGCAACAAAACTTTTCAATCTCTCAAACCACCCAGTCAAACACCAAAGTCTTCAAACGTGCTGGGGGAAGTATTACAACGCTATATATAGCTCCCGCCGCTAGTCTGCGACTTCCCATCTTCAAATGTTTGCGCTCGTGAATCTATTGGGTCCTTAATGAGCATGACGTCAATTTCGATGTTTCTCAGATATGCAACAAAAAGAATTCGATGGCAATGTAATTCACCTTATACGCACGTTCATAAACTTCAGACTACACTAAAAACTTGCGCTCGTCAGTCTATTGGCTCCCTGGTTAGTATGACGTCAATTTCGATATCCTTCAGATGTGCAACATAATGAAATGGTTGAGATGTAATTCACTCCAGCGCCACGTGGTTAACTTCCAGAACCTTCGGAGAATGCTAGTGTCCACGTTAACGGCAAGTTGTTCATGAGTGCCTTTAGTGATTTCAACTTGCGCTTGCAAGGTCACTGGCTCAAATAAATTTATCATATCAATTTCGACATTCCCACGTTTACAAGAAGGGCAATTGAGTACAAAAAATTTACCCAAGCAGCACATGCTGATGAATTCCCTCATTGAATAGGAATTTAATGGGTAGTTTAACTACTTGTTGATATTCAAGTAAATTTTGTGCCCCCTTGCGACCTAAGTACTTGATAAGACATTTCCCAAGTTCATCAATTTGGACTTGAAAGATCCCAACGCACATGAAGCAGTCATAAAATACTTTTGCACTTTGCTTGAACACTGAAATCTCCGCGTCATCGAGATTCTTCACTATGGATCTATTCCTGCCAAGTCCTCTTATTCTCCGAAATTCGAGCAATTTTTCTGAACAAGTATTCTGCGGTATGTTGAAACCGCAACCCTTCGGGTGAACTAATCGCATGGCTGTATATATACCACTTACCAAGACAAATACTCGGATTATTGAACGTCACGGAAACAGCAAATCAAAAGGGCAATAATCACAGACGAACGAATAGGATAGAGGATTGAAGGCATACAGAAGATAGGAAGTTATTCAGCACAAAGCCAACTAACAGAATCGGGACTAGCAACAAGCTGATTGAAGCGGTACTGCCAGTTTTCTTTTGAACAAAGTTTTTGCTCATAAAAATTGCGTCTTTTAGCGTCACTGGGCATTTCAGAGTCTGTTTGCTCAGAGGGTTTCCAGCGCCGATCGTGGTATCCGCGTGCTTTTCACTTTCATTATCGCCATCTTGAGCCTGACATAGAAGAACAATGGCAAGAAATTGAAGTCAAAATTCCAAGCTCTATATTAGAAAAGCAAACACCAGAATTCGTCAATCTACCAATGAGCACTGGTGTGGATAGCAGAGAGCCGAAATTTATCGGCACTAGACAAATAATGCTTTAGATCTTTCAAGGCAGCCCTAGAGATGCATGGAAGTAATTCTACCGCTGAATCGTCATAGTCTATTCTGGGAGGCAGTTGAAGATATCACGAAGAGCAAGGTCATGATTCCAACATCGAGGAGCGCGAGATATGATGCAGTCGTCCATAGCTTGTACATTAAGTCTATCAAATTGAGGCACATCGTTTAGTGAGCACACTATCCAAGGAAACTTTCATACGTTTGTTCGCACAAGTCCAATTCGCGAAAGCATTGTGCCAGCTCGCCATTCCATTCAGCTTTGGACAGATCCCTTCTATCGTTAAGAAATTCCTGTTAAAATGTTCACATTCCTCAGTACATTTTAGCTAATACATCACTTGATTTTCTTGCCGTAATGCTGGATGTCTGGTGGTACTTTTCACGAGTTGTTATTATATCCATGGATCGTTTCACAATGGGTTGTCGTCTGGATTAACCTTATCCTGCTTACTCAGCCCCACGCTCACTTGGCCCACACGAAATATGCACAGACCCCCATGAAATCAACCTCGAACATTTTCATCGAATGAATCATGGTATTACTACTCGAGTAGGTAGGTACTGCCGCATTCTGAGATTTTCTCACGTCGGAACTTGCGAAGATTAGACTGAGAGTGTGCTACCAAGACTATTCAGATTTACCGGCTAGACTATCGCTACCGGCCATAAACAATACATCGTTCCGAAAAGTGCGGTCCGATGTGAAGATTTGATCGAACTGAGACTGCCGCACCTCTCTGCCTTTGGAATGAGTGGAATGCTAACCAGCAAAACTTCTACCCGCCTTGTTGAAAAAGGGTTGTAAACTTCCCGTGATTTCAAAGCAGTAACTTTATACAAGGCCCTCGATCTCCTGGTTCAAGATGCTCAATTATACTTTGAATCATTTCACCCGCCCAATGGCTTTCATTCTGACAGTACGAAGCCAGGGTTTCAATAGGTGTTGCACATTCCCCGCCGTTCGACAATCTAAAATCTCACATCCAGAAATTACCCGTAGCAGGGTACACCACTAGGTAGTTTCACCGGCAATTTTCGCCCAAAATGCTCCACATACACTGTAGCATGAAATTTATACAACAAGAGCTACTTGGGAGAAAAAAGAGGCCAAACTTGATCACCCTAATAAATTCTATGATAAATCAATCGATAATAACATTACAAAAGTTAATAACATTGAAAAGTCCTTAAATAACCTTTAATTATAAAAGTTGTTTAAACATCTAATTCTCTGAATTGGAATGGAACAATTGGATTGTTAAAGAGCTTTGCCAGTAGTCAATTCCGGCCTGTTTTTTCTCCTACGAACAGCGAGCTCTGCTTCCACTTCGACGGAGACATGGATCGTCAGGCATATAAACAAGCTTCAACTGTGGATTCCATTTTTCTATTTGCTATGAGTTGATTTGCCAAACCACTAGGTATCTTTGGATATGTGACGGTCCTTCCCGTCTTTCGGCACATATGTGGACGAGGGTTTGACCGCGACTTGGCACTTGCGAGTATTGGATCTCCGCCACATCTCGATTTCTTCAATATTTTTTGCGTCAATATAACAACTACCACTGCTCATCACACTCATGTAAGCTAGACTTCGTCATCTAGTATCATACCTAAATTCAAGCTGGCTTGGACGATACTCATCTCTATCACTTGCCTATCTGTGAGAGCATCAACATGGCTTGGGGTGTGCTGGATGATTACAGATTGACGACAGTTCCGGGAACCACTTTGTTCAACAAAGAAGGCGTCGATTTGGCAGATGGTGTTGAAGTCGATCCCAACATCAAGAAGTCTGGCTCTATTATTCTCATCCCTCAACCTAGTGATAGTGTGAATGATCCTCTGAACTGGTATTTGTCGATGAGACCCGGAATATCGTATATCACTAATTGGTCTAAGGTCTTCAACTCGCAAGAATGTAATCATTTGGATCCTTTCGATCGCCTCTGGGCTTACTGTATCGTATGTATACCTACTTACTCGGCAAACAGTAGAGTAATCCTAACAATGTTTAGACTCGGTCCTATGGTTACTCCAGGATTTGGGGAAGTAGCTGCTACATATCATGTCAGCTTCAACACTGTGTCAATAGCATTGGTAGGGGTTTTGACTTTGGTCACGGGAACATTCACATTCTTTACTTCCGCTGCTGCGACAGTGTGGGGAAAACGACCTATGTTTATCATTTCTACGGTTGTCCTGCTGATGACTTCAGTCTGGGGATTCTATGCCACTGTAAGCCCAATTTCTCTACAACCCCGAAAAGTCTTTAACATCAAGTCAGAGCCTCGTTTCCTTAACGGCGATGCGGGCAATTCAAGGTGCAGCTAGTGCTCCGCTAGAAACGCTGGTTACTTCCACTGTCTCCGATATCTTTTTTGTTCATCAACGAGGGCAAAAGCTGGCAGTATGGGGACTCGCTGTTCTCACAGGTGCACTCTTAGGGTAAGTCATCTTGAATCTAATTTTAAAGTGCTTTTGGACTCATCATTTTCAGTCAAGTCATTTCAGGGGTAATCATCGAAACCATGGGATTTTCGGCGTCTTTTGGAATCACCTCACTTTTTTACATAGTAATCATTCCTCTGATGTACTTCTTTGTTCCAGAGACGTCATATCAACGGAAGATACTCAAGCGCACTTACATCTCGGAGAAAGAATCCACAATGGAGATTGAAATCCAGGAAATAGAGACCAAGAAAACATTTGTTGAAACACTTTCTCTGTACAACGGTCGTATCTCTGACGCAGGCTTTTGGAGGACCGCGATCAAACCTATTCCGCTTATCGTCTACCCCGCCGTCGTTGTCAGCACATTTGTTTATGCATCATGCAGGTCCGCCATACATTGATCCATCAATAGTGCATGCTAATCCTGGTGTCTTAGTTCAAACATGGCTAATATCCTTCTCTCTCCTGTCCGTCAATATTTTCTCGGCTCCACCCTACAATTTATCTTCATCACAAATTGGCCTTACAAATCTTCCCCAATTCTTCATGGGGATTGCCGCAACAGTGTTGGCCGGTTGGACCGCGGATAAGATTGCTGCATTCATGTCTCGTCACAATAATGGTGTTTATGAGCCTGAGTTCCGCTTGACTCTGATGATACCAGCAGTCATTCTTTCTACAATAGGCTTTTTCGGCTTCGGTATCTCTGTAGAACGAGGACTACCTATCTATTGGCCCTTAGCATTCATGACGATCAATTCCTTAGCTGTACCCTTTGCGACTTCAGCAAGCTTCACATATGTGATTGATTGCCATCCCAAAGATGCAAATCAAGCATTCGTAACGATCAATTTCGTCAAGGCGATTATGGTGTTTGTCTCAAGCTCTTTCATCAATGGATGGTTAGAGACGGTTGGGGCAAAGAGCGTTTTTATTACTATCGGTTTAATTAATGCAGGCATTTGTATGCTGGCGGTGCCGATTTATGTTTATGGAAAGAGACTTCGAAGCTTGGTACGCCTTTAATTCCCTTCATCCGACTCTTTCTCCGTGCTGACAGGTTCATACAGATCGCTAGAAGCTCATTGGGCAAGAAACTTTAAAGATTATAAGTTAATTCATGATTATTTTATAACAGGATTTGTGTTGTTTAATTCAAATACAATATACCGCGAAAGTCATTTGTACCATCCTGCTTTTCGTCCCATGATCCGCGAAGATAACAATACTTTTCTATTTCCATCCACTTCATCTCAAGATGGTCCATTAGAAATTTGGCTGTCAAAGCGCGTTTCTCCGGAATTGATAATTGCAGTGAAAGTGGCCGATGTTTGGTATTTTCATCTATTTGACTGCCAGGCAGTGCCAAGTTAATCAAGAAGAAATCCCTGAAGCGTAGGATGTTACGCATTGAAGTTGTGTGGCGACTTTGTTTTAGGATGTGGGGATGATGGGATGAAAATCGGTATTTTGGTGGGTCGTGCACGAGTAGTTGCGCAAAACTCAAAGCTACAATCAATTCCTTAGGACGGAAGATTTTACAAAGTCCTGTTCTGTTCTTCGTTGCCTGGGCACCTTTCATGTTTAATATCATCGATGCGTATGGCAATTTGGAGATGAGATGGTGACCAGTCTTTGCATTGTCTAGTATATCCCCATTCCGACTTCGAGAATGGCTCAGAAACACCCCGA
This sequence comes from Botrytis galanthina, assembly GCA_004916875.1. NCBI lineage: Eukaryota > Fungi > Ascomycota > Leotiomycetes > Helotiales > Sclerotiniaceae > Botrytis > Botrytis galanthina. The sequence goes on from PQXL01000026.1 coordinate 129,292, forward strand.
GATGACTTGTGTATTTATCCAAGCCTTTTCTGATCTCTTACCTACCTACTAGGTATCTCTATCGATGGATATAAGTCAAGAACGAAACATCATCGTCATGAAATTTGTTGATCCTGTACACAGACAACAGAGAAAACACAGACCATAACGAGTATTCAGAACTACCAGCATCAAATTGTGCATTACTCGGTTCCGAAGCAATGATTAAACACAGACCAGATACACCAACATTATATACAAAGCATGGCTAGCTTTATAGCATCGATGTTTCTCACCGATCACCAATTCAAGGCCTCCATCCATATCCTAAAGAAGCTCTTCAAAATCTTTGTACGTTTTCTCCATGGAAGATCAGAAGATAAAGAATAAGACGTTGACGTTCGAGTTGAGCAATAATGGCACCATAGCCGCCACAATATACCTTTACGCTTTGGTATCTGTGAAAGGCCAGCGAAGCACCATCTTGTTATGGTCGTGTTGGTACCGGAAGAAGATGGAATGTAATTTTCCACATGAATTGATTCGCCGGCTTGAAGACCCTGTGCAATATTCTAATAAGAATGTGGTATAATCCGAAGTTCATGCTTTGAGGTTCTGACGTGTATGCTGAATTAAGGCTCGAGATGTAGATTTTGAGTTATCAGATGGAGAAGTTGCGACGATAAACGTCAAAGTTCATCTCTACTCAAATGCTAAAACACACTAACGAACTTCAAATATCAAGCCAACTCTGGTCGAAAAGATGAACTTTCCAGTGCTATTTATTTGGCCCGGTAGAGCCTGCCTCATTGTCATTTGACCACCCTTGAAGTAGGATCTTTGCGATTCTCATCTCGAATCACAACACCTCGAAGACACAACCAAGATACAAATCAACATACCCCTCCCACGCTTTGAGAATTCATCCTTCTCATCAAGACCTAAGTTGGAAATCATTCTTATTTATTAGAATACTATTGATCACCGACAGAAGGTCCTCAAGACCCGATATCGCATCACCATGAAAATCGAAGACAACCACAAATACGAAGCCCATATTCCCATGAGATTCCGCATCTTAATATACGCATTAGAAAGAGGGACCACGCAGACTGCATTCATGCAAGCTTATAACGAAATACTTTCCAACGTTGAGGAAACAGAGTACGATTTGTCACCAGAGATGCGCCAATCAATGGTTGAGCGCCAGGTCTGGACAAAATTCTGTATGCGATCAAACCATTTTCATTTGTTGGATGTATCTGATAAATCATCCAGTCCCTGACGAGGCTTCTCCGCCACCACTCGAATTTCCAGTCGCTCAGGGATATTTTGATCCGCCAGTTTCCCGAAAAGCAGTTGAGCAATATCGGATCTGGCAAATAAGCTATCTCGATAGTCAGCAGAACCAACAAAACAACAGCGAACCACGGTACAATAAGACGCAACAGAGTGGAAGGCATCGCCCAATTCCTGGTATTGGGTCTGTAGATTCCCAGCTTCGCTATTCCGGCAGTGATGTGATTCGCGGCGGATCTGGAGGATGTCAACTAGGTCGGAATATAGAATCACAACCATATGCATTTCAGAGCTCCGCCCTTCAAGATCCACAACAGCCTGTCGATACCAGGATTGTTGGGGATGCTAAACCCAGCTCGGTAATACCGATCTCTTCAGTAATACATCATGACACGAGAGTCGACGCTGGTACGGAAATTATGAGGAATAACTCGACTAGGCTTTCTGGCCACATAACCCCGACATCTGAGGAGGATCTCTGCCCAGGCCTACCACAACGCGCACGAACATGTGAAGGAGCAATGTATAATAGCGATATCATATCGATAGGAGATCCATTTTTGGATGACTTGACCATCATTCTAAGAGTCGATAATGGCGGAGCAAGTATGCCCAATCAGTCAATTAGACATCCGAGATGCACATCTTCGAAGATTGACGACTTCAATCAACAACTCAACGATCAACAGCCAGAAACACCAAATTCTTAAGCCGATATTTTTAATGGTGAAATGGTACCGGTTTGAAGTGTGCTATTCGACTAGTTTAGACGCACGTATTTCGCAATTGAATCAAGACCTTTGGTTGAGAGACCCTGGAGATAGAAAACCTATATGGGTTCTGTCTGGGAAGTTTGAAGAATATTTTGGAGGGGACAATAAGTATTAATATAGCAATGGGTAGATCCAACAAAGCGAGAAAGAATTATAGGATAGTGAGATGGTTTTCCGCTTTTGTAATGGTTCTCCAATTGCTTGTGCGAAGATTGATGGAATTGTATTCTGACAATATTCATGAAAGTCAAAGGATCAACAACGATAACCAGTGTCTGCAAGGAAAGCGCGGAAATAATATCACATTGTTACTTAATTGTGATGTTGGGTGTATAATTACATTAGGATTAAGTTATACTGTGTAGTCTACCAATAGACGGTCCAATTTCTCATCACCGCTCTGCCAGACTCTTAACAGCTCAAATCATACTTGAGGTTACCATTTCCATCTACAACACCGAACGATGGGACGGCATCAAAGTCCTGGAGAGAGTACCAGAAAGTATGTCCCTGGTTGAATGCCTCGCAAGCAACGTTCTTCCAGTAAGTACGAGCATTGTCAACTGATGCGACAGCCGCATTCTCCTGAGCACCTGCAGTAGGCCATCCACTCTCCGTAACCCAAACCCAAGCACCACTTTGAGCGTTCTGAACAGTCGAGCGGACTTGGTTCACAGAGTCCCAGAATAGTTGAGAACCCTGGCTGATATCGTTGTTTTGTGTGTTTTGGAAATAGGGGTAGCCGTCCAATCCGATGAAGTCACATGCTTTGATAACTTCAGTGTTTCTTCCATCAACCCACATGGTCCATGTATCGACATGTCCAACTTGTACTGCGCTACTGTATCCGGCAACAGTGCTCAACATTCCTCTAACGTCATAGATCTGTTGTGCGAGCGTGGAAGCGGTGGTATCTCCTCTGTACAGATCCTCCGAACCAACAGATACTGCCACGACCCAACCGAAACCATAAGTTTGAACGGCGTGCAACAAAGCTTGTTTCTCAGCATCGTAATGAGCAGCATCCTCGGTCCAAACGCCCAAGAGAACTTTTCCGCCGGTGGCAATAGCAGCTGGGGCAACGTTGGCAATGGTGTTACAATCCGAGGATGCGTAGACTCTTAAACTGTCGAATCCACCGGGGAATGATTGAATGAGACGGAAATCGTTTTCCCAATCAGCTTGGGTCTTGCAAGCACCGTTTCCGAGGGTAGCTTGGGAGTTGAAACCTTTCCAGTATGCGTTTGCGCCGGTGAGGGTGCTCGCAAGTGCGAGGGCAATAGATGTTGACTTCATGATGGTATGAATAGAGATTAATTTAAACGATTGTATAGAGTGCAATGAAGAACTCTGGGTAGGTATGTGAAGTAGGTAGTGGTAGGTAGATTATATAATAGATATTGAAACAAAATAGAAAGAGGCAAGAAGGGAAAACATGAGATACTTATTCAATTGCCAAGAACGACTATTACCACATTAACGAGTCCCTGACGTCTTGCATACCTAGTAAATACTTACTTGCATATGAAGTGTCTTTTTTTCTCGTATTTTCGATGTCGTGTAAACATCGGACTGGGTTATCCGGTCTATTCGTATTCAACGTCATTTGTTTATGTTGCCTTGTATAAGTAAAATGAAGAATCTTTTCTAGAAGATCAGCATTTTATGCTTGTAAGACTAGCTTGGCGTTACTATATATAGCTTCAGTAGCCAATTGGACAATCTGACAGCTGTGGAAATAGTGGGGATGATCATCTAGGTTAATCTTAGAGTTGAATGGTGGTTGGAATTTGTTCAGATGAATTGTTTATGCTTAATTTCTGTTGTGTAAATGGAAGATGGAAGGCAAAATATGAAATGGTGTAAGCTAATGACTATTGGATATCAGGGGTGCCAGCTAACGGACTCGAAAGAAAAGGAGAAGAAGTATCAGCTGGACCAATCACGAGTCTTCGGGTACGACTGGGCTGTGCAGTGTTACTTAGCAATGGATTCATTCCAGGATTCCGATATCCGAGTGATGATCATGGCTCGATTGTTTATTCCTCCAGGAGACAGAGGCGAGAGTGTATACAAAATTTCAGAGACTAGCATGAACCTACTACTGTTGGTGGGGCTAATATCTGGTTGAATCGGCATTGAAAATAATCAGTAGCTTCGAAAGGGGTTCTCTAAAGTTGATACCTACCATCTTTCGGTATGAGACCCCTCTCGCCCCTCTCAAAATCCAGCTGGATCATTGTTGTGCTGCACTATACATGCTTCTTATGTGTTCCCATATTTGTCTATATTTGGTAATGATTCCTAGTCTTCAAGACATAGATCTATTTGGCACAATCGTAGATTAGGTCTAGAAAGTGGAAAAGGAGTCAAGACCCTCCTGTACATATTTTGCCGAAAGTAGTTTGTCTTTAATCTTGACATCCCGTCCTCGAACGCGATATTCCGGATGATTCGCCCTAGTTGAATCTAAGAATCTTCAAAGCACTGAAGCATTGACACGCGATTGGGAATAGTAAGCCAAATCTGAAGTGAGAGACGTCGGCTTTGCCATTTTTACCTCCTAGTTCTAGTACAGGAGAGAATGAATCGAACGCCAAGCCCAATGCAAGACACCTTCATCCCATATGATACATAGACGTTCATTTATTTCTTTTATTTTCACCCCCTTCCTCATCCACACCCACTGCTCATTTCCTTATCATGAAAGATGTCCAGCCGCCAGACTTCGGCTTTTGTTCTTCCCGATCAGTCCCTATCCTATCCAGCGGTCCACCATTTCTCTGTCTCTCCTTCTCTGCCTCAAATGCGGATTTCGCCTTGTTTTGTATTGCCATTTTCTTCTCCTCGATTGCTCTTAGAACATCACTTTCCCTCTCCCCAAGATTATCGTCCTCTTCGCTCAATGCCTCATATCCTAGCCTTCTCTCACTAGTCCCTACATCATCTCCCTCTTCTTCTTTCTTGAGGCCCGAAAATAACCAATCCTTACTTTTCTTCCATGCTCCAGGAGCCTTCTTTTTGGCCTCTTCCGCAATCTTCACTTTCTGTTCCCTCTCCTTTTCTCTATTCAAAAACTCTATTTGTGATTCGGTTGCGGTGCCAGATGCTGCAGCGGTTTGTGCACTCTCAAGTGCCATGGCATATTTGAATTTCTGTTCTGCGTAAAACTCGGCGCGCTTTTTGCGATTATATACCATCATGTCTCCGAGTGCATAGACTGTGACGCCACCGGCAATGACTAAAAGGAAGCAATTAGCACATGTACAGCTTAAGCTACAAGGTCCTCCAGAGTCTAATCAACAGCAATAGATTCCCAATTGAAACCGGACAACAATGCGGGGAAATCATACATGTAAGTCCAATCAAACTGAAAGCTGTAAACCTATGCGCCTTATCCGCCCACACTCTTCCCCTTAAGAGGAACTTGTCGAAAGTCGAAATTTGTGCATCTCTAGCTTTATCTGCCGCAGCTCTTAACCTCTTGACTCTCTGTTGCGGTGTCTCTCCCGGTGGTCCTGGATTTCTCGATACGGGTTTTGGTTTTGTAGCAGCGTGTGGGGTCGTCGAAGTAAATCGTGTTGCATCTGATGCTGAGCGCGCCATCCTTTGAAATATTAATTAGGAGGATCTTGAATTGGAAGTATCGTAATATGGTGGTGTCGTCGTATTAAAATGGAGGATTATGATAGAACTTTCATTATCGAATGATTTTTTTCGAGATGTCAATGACCCGTGGGATTTCTTAGCGGCGGGTCATTCCGCATCCCTGCAATAAGGTTACCATATCATACCTACCACAGACTTGATGAAGGAAGCTCTTTGAATAATCAATACCTACTCAAATGCAATATCAGTTCAAATCACTTCGAGCCCAATTCATACATCTTCGGTACAGCATTTATAGATATCAACATCTAGAAGCATTTAAGCTTCATAATTCATGATAGAGATACTTGCAAGGACGATGATATAAACTTTGCGATATTTGCGACCTTTCATCCTTCTTGCAGTCATTATCATCCCCAATCAAGAAAGAATAGATCAATATAAATTCATCAATTCGTCAAAATGTCGTCCAATAATACAACTCCAGATCTTGCTTCTGTAATGGAAATCTTAGCAAATTTAGCAAAAGCCAAGAATCAACAACAAGCTCAGCCTTCCATGCAAACAGCTTCAGCTCAAACACCAGATATCACGTCACATGGTCAAGCAATCCAGCAGCAGCAACAACCACAACCACAATGGTCTCAGTCTGCAGCCCCTTCAACAACATATCGTGAATCTGGTCAGCTTCAAGCTCACGTACAGTCTATCAATCATTCAAAAGCCGTTGATCCAGCTACCATCATTGACTGGAGTGCAGGCCTGCGATGTGTTATGAGGACGTTGAATAAACACGATCATGTACTCCAGGAAATTCGAAAGGTTGGTTGTATCTGTTATTAGCAGTCTGACTTACTCTAGTACCTGGTTGCAAAGCATTTTACTTGAGCTTACATATACATAGATGATCAAAGTGCAACATGAGCATGAAGAGCAATGGTGGAAGTCGAGAGAAGCTCTTATAGAGCGACAAGCTGCTAGGAAGGAAGGACAGAAGAAATTAGAAGAGGTGTTGTGAGTTATCCTACCATATCGGTTGATGCAAGTGGCTGATCTCGATATAGGAAAGCAGTAGGTGGAGCCACATCAAGCGGGGCATCTAACACCAGTCCCGAAGAATTGGCCAGAGAGCTAGAGACATTCGACATGAAAGTTTACAAAGCTCAAACTCAAATGGTCAGAGAGATGAATGGAAAATTAAGGAATTTGGGAATACCATTTTTCGGAACGAAGAGTGAATTGGTTAGGATTCCTGGAAAGAATGATGCCACGAATAGGGCGGCAATGACTAGCACGGAGGGGGAGAAAGGTATGATTGATGAGGATGAATTGGTGGAGCTGCAGAAGAAAATGCTTAATATCCTGGAAGATATGTGCAATGACTGAGCTGGGTCACAGCAAATCAAACAAGCATGTTTCGAGCGAGCTCTTTTGTTGCATGTCGTCAGGAAGAACTCCTTCCATAAAATTTGTCCAAATGGAGAAATTAAAGAATAGGAAGCAGGCCAAAATGTTCGATTTGAATCCCCGAGTCATTTCAACATCAATGCCAAGGTCGGGATTATTATTTCATGCATATATTTTACCGTGATAGAAGATCGCTTCCAAAAAGTTGTACCTGCCGTACCCATTCATATCGATATTCTAGAAACTATCCCAGGAGTATTGCGGGCACTACAGAGAATGATCATATTTCACATTGCCATTCCGACCAGCATCTAGATTTCGGACTTCGAATTTCATGTTCCGAGCTTGAGAAATGAGTGCTATTGGCGGAAATAATAAATTACATGAGTGTATGGCTGGAAGAAGACGTTCCGTATTACTTTTCCGGATGCGGATGAAGCTGCTGCGGTTGCGTGAGATCCCGCTCCTAAGGCTGGAAGCGAGACGGTTGAGGCTGGGATGTTTAATATCCCCTGTTGGTTTTGGTATTACTCCAATCAAGTGTATTGAACATGCGAAGATAGATTTCGATAGTAAATAATTCATGGAAAATGGGTATTCTTCTAGGCCATGTCCATATATAAGATTTCTATTAGTGTGGAAACAATACGATGTGTCGTTTGTCTATTGGAATGAAGGGAACAATAAGCAAAATGGGATGAGATGGGCGAGAAATGGTCTTGAAATGATGTAGTTAGTCTTTTTGGGCTAAGTCGATCTTTCATATCGCATTTCTTGACCGCAATTTAACACGTATCTATTGGAGAAGTTTGAAGTGTTGAGGTGTATGTCCCTGGATAGGTGTCCAATCGGATCTTCACACGATGCATTGGAATCATTCTAAATCTCACAGCACGTTGTTTCTATCAACCAGTTAGTATTTCTTCTCGTGTTGAAAATTGTCCTTTATAATATATCAAATCACAATCACAATCACAATCATAATCACAGTCACAGCTCGTGGGAGTAAAGTCGTTGAGAAGAAATTAATTCAACACGATTAACTATGCACCACCCAAAACTCAAAAAGTCTCAACCAATCCCTCCCAATCACGCATTACACGTGAAAATTTCCTCTGATTCACTTCCCGGCCCTCCATCCCAAAGAAACTTGTCCGTCACTCAATTCCAGGGGTATACCAGCCTGTTCCTTTCCCATGCCATGTTGCAACGTCACATTTCTTCCGATAATTGTCTCCGAACCACGATCCCGCCTCGTATGATGTTAGTTGATGTTTCCTCTTACTAGTACCCATGTCCTGAGGAACCACGGAAGATATAATACTTCCTTCTCATTTCTATTTCCATAACGCTATCCGTATCATGATGTTGATGTGTTTCAGGTCCTCAGGGTTTCCCAGGACTGGCCCTTGAGTGATGAAGGCTCTTCGGTCGAGAAGACTGTATATTGGAAAATCTGATGTGCGAGGAGATTATTCAGTTGAACACACCCTTGGGTGAGAAGAAGACTCCAGTTGTGAGAAAGATATTGGGGTCGTCAAGAACAACGTCAAGGCCGATAAGATAAAGATTTTAGATGGGATTTGCACCCGGCCACCCCTGTTCAACGTTCTTCCCAGGCCAGATAACATCATTGACATCTTCATGTCTATCAATGATGGTATGAGTCTTGCGCATTTCAAAAGGCCATGGATAAAGTTCGCCAGTGGTGATGTTTCCCATATCAGGTTTGTTTTCTTCAGCCTCCCGAACATAATGATCTCTATAGTCATCTCTCCAGGTCTTCCTAACTTTAATGCCGTCAAGAGTCTTGAAGAGGCCCTGGTAGGCTTCATCTGGAATAGTAGAAGAAGTCGCGGCGGGCTTGAAGATGACTAGTGTCTCAGCATTTGGATCTAAAGCCTTGCCACATGCAATCATCTTAGCCGGGTCGACATCTTTTGAAACTGAGGTTTCTTCTAAAACTTTAATTGCAGAATCTTTGAAGACGGCACCGGTACGCTGGCTACTGGGCTCGGGTGTCTGAAGAATTTGGATGGTAAGTGGTGTCCCATATTGATCTTTGTCTAGGATTTGATCAGCCATAGTGTTGATCCGATGAGTGAGGAAATCTGTTGCGTCCGCCGAAGTTGATTCATTGTTCTCGTGGAAACATGATGTGGGAGTGTGGTAGCAGAGTTCCTTGCAAGGGAAACTTGTGGTTATAAATCGAGCAATGTCTGCACAACCGGTGTATGACTCGCCCCAACCTGGTACAACTGTTAGTCTGTCAAGTTGCAGTCCTTGCAAGACCTGTAGTCCGTGCAATTGTTCTTCGCCCTCGACGGTCTCAGGGGCTTCGGGCTCCTCACCCTTCATGCGAATGCGAACATTACGGATTTGGCTGATGGTAGAGATTGGCAGAAGGGAGAATTTGTCCAACAGTGGGAAAGTATCCTCAAAGTCGAAGAGGACCCGACTGATCCAAATGCTGCTAGTTTCTTGGTACATTTGTTTGCAAACGCGGAGAATAGCGAGTGCGTTACGTGCTGGCAAAACCTTGCGGTATTCAGAACTGATTTGTCTGTATCCGAATGTGAGACGAGTTGAGTCAAAAAGATGTTCGACAATCATATCTCGCAACTCTTTTGGTAGGTTCAAGAGGCCGGATTCGGTCTTTGGGCGCGAGCTGCTAGTCATGGCTCCGCGATGATCTCTGAGTGGGGATCGGGAGCGGTAGGAAACCTGTCGATTTCGGCGAGGGGATCTGGAACGTGAATCTCTTCTACGTTCAAAATTGCTTTGAATGTTCATGTCGTTACTGGAAGACGATCTAGTCATCGTGATCGTTGCTCTATCGAATGTTGGTAGATGTGAGAGTATTATTCGAGTATCTGAAGAGAAGGAGACTGTCTGAATGGATAATTCTTGTTTTCAGTAGAATTTGTTTGGTAGATGATTGTAAGTTGTTCTGTATGAAAAGGTTTAGGAGGAATAGTGGGACAAGCTACCCTTTTAACCAGAAATAAAATGGCCCTGAAAGCTCTCTTGCAGCGTAATTTACGGTATCTTACCAATCATTTAGGCAGTATAGACCGTAAACATGTTCTCAAATTCGCGCAAGGCAGCTATTGACTGTACGGTAGCAATAATTAAAGCGAAAGTCTCGCTTAGTTGTGATAAGGGGAGTAAAATGGTTATATTTAGGGATTCTGAAACGGTGTTTTCGTAAGGGAACACTCGTGAGACTGCAAATTAGCCGTATATACGCAGGATGAAGGCTTTTTTGTAATCATGGTGATAAATTGGCGGTACGGTAGCAAAATGGATGTTAACTAGCGTACGCTAAACACTGCGTATACAATTGCTTGTATGAATCTAAGCGCGCATATTTCCTATCTATGATCAAAGAATGAGAACTAGTAATCATCGAATCTAGATAGCCGTACGGTGATACTGTGAAACTTAGTATGGTATGCTCATTAGTTCATTGCTCATGTGAAGGTAATTCAACATGAGAAGTAGACAGGCCGTGATAATTTGGGTGACCACAGAGAGCAAGCGAGTCAATTGGTGGACAGTGGTTAGCGGAGGGTGAGAGAGTAAAAAGGAGGGTTTGGAAGAAGTCGCCTTAGACGAAACAGAAGGAGGGGGTAGGGAGGTCGCTTCTTCTGGGGGGAACTGATAGTAGCTTCGTCAATTCTTGCTACTAGCCATGAGCTTTACTTACTCCAGTCATCATTCTTCATTGACTTTGGCCAATCGGAAATCGTACCGCTAAAATCCTCACGAACGCATTTACAGGTGCAGTTCTATTTTCTCACTACACGAACAAGTTGAAAGAATTCAATATACTATGAGGACTTGCAACAAGGATCAATACACATCAGAATATTTGATTGAGGGTCTCTGCCAACAATAAAGCTCTACATTGATTGAATCCCTACACGCTGTGGTGGCCTCTTTATTATGTCCAAGCTGCATTCTTACATTCAGGGGTGAAGGTTAAGTGGGCAAATTTGCCAAATCATGCTAGGCTTTAAAATACTTGGTTGAGGCCTCCACCAAATGGTTGAATTTACATGGCTGGACATTTTACTGGAAAGACTCCGAAGTGGAGGCCTCTAGACTTTTTACCTATAAGCTTGTGATTTTACCCTCCTTGTGAGATACGCATAATTTGATAAGAGCATTTTGAGTATTCGAGTTCACGCTGCGCCCTTCTGAATACTATTCAATCATGTTGGATTTGAAAACCTGCTACAATATGACTGGTGTCAACAAAATCTTTTCTTCGTGCTTGCCCTCATCACGACTTGGTGGTGTTGCAACACGTTGCGAAAGTGGTAGCTTGGCTTTGCCATAAGTTTTGTGAGTCGAGTTAGAAATGTTATCTGTTTGATTTGAACAAGTGGACTTGAGTTCGAGCTCCGGGGTTTTCACAATAATTTGCAAAATACTTTGCCGAATCAGCTTGATCTGCATCTGTTTACAGTGATAGTGTAATTTGCGTATTGTAAGACCAAAGTTTTATAATTAGGTGCAGATATTATATACGGGTTACCGATTATTGAATGTGATGTTCTGGGTATTTATATGCAGATATAAATAGGCCATGTTACTTTGAACAGTGTCGGCGTGTCAGTGTGAGTTATAAACCCTCGAAAACCCCTAATGAGATATATCCTTCAAAACCAGTCATTGATATTTATTACTCATAGGAAATTGTGATAGCAACAGTCAGACCTCGACTCGACTCTGACTCTGACGCCTACTTGATTCTTTCTAGAAATCTTCATTGAGGATCTGTTTTTTACATTGAAAAGCAAAAACCTGCTGTAAGAGCGATAACCGAGCAAAAGTCAAGACCCCTTTGTAGAATTTAGTGAATCTCTTTTAAAGGGTTAGCGAAAAGTCAAGCCGCTTTTGTAGAATTTAGTGAATCCCTTGTAAAGGGTTAGCGAAAAGTCAAGCCTGCTGTTTATAATTTGGTGAATCTCTTGTAAAGGGTTAGCGAAGATTCCTAGGTTCCAAACTTGAATGAGCTTCATACCTTGACAGGCAAAACAAGTTAAAGATTTGTGATCTTGTTGAGTGGTATCAAATGGCAAATAGGAAAGCGGAGGGGGGCAGAGGAAAATTGACGACGATGCAAAAGTGTAAATGGGCCGTGCAGACTGCAGAAGACTTGCAAAAGCTATTGAATGATGATTTCCTCATTCTGGACTCGTTAGAGAGAATAATACCCTGCTCAAAAGCCATTGAAAATCTTGTACCCATCGAACTCGATGAGCTTTCAAAATTCAATAGCTAGAGTTTAGGAATTGTGAATCGAGCCACAGCCAAGCGCTCCGTCGATCCTATACTTGAGCAACAACTTGAGAATCTCAATCCGCGTGGGTATGCAGCCAGGGCCATGGTCGCTGATAATCGTTTGCGGGATTCATCGTCGGAGATACAGGAAAGATAGACAGGGGCGAGAAAAAATCTAAATCTAACCCGAATGGAATCGATGCAATTGGCAATAGCGTTACCGGAGAGGGGAGAATGCAGGTTGGCGATGATTATACAGGACGCAGTATTTGGGATTGACGATTGATGAATGTAATTTTTTGATAAGCAAAGGTTGACCTATTGATAGGTGGCATTGTGGTATCGTGTTTTTACAGAGAGAAGTAAAAGGCCTAGAATATCAACTACATATACCCAATCTCAAATTTCACTTCTCTTTCGAACTATGAACTTCAATATAATTTCTGTGAGTGCATAGTAAATATCTCACTCTTACTGAAGAGATGAGGAAACTTCTGAATGGGTAGAAACGCAAGTGTAGCGAGTCTTTTTGTAAGAATCTAGGCTTTGCCTTGTCCTTGTCCAAGGACCTACACCGTCACATCAAGACAAGGTACGAGAAGTCCGAAAAGCTTGAATGTCCGTATCAAAGTTGCCAAGAAACTTTCACCCGTAATGATAACCAGCACAGATACGTTACACGGCAGCACTCAAATAAGGCCATTTAAGTTTGGTCAATTCACCAAGAGAGATTTCAAGGTTATAATGTTACAACGTTTCCACTGCCTAATAAAGCGAAAATGGAAGAAGCTGATAATCATACCCATCTTGGGTCTATGGAAGTGATTTGGAGTCCTTCAAAGGATTCAAGCACCGCAAACTTGCAAACCAATTATATAACGCCAATTCAAGAGTTCGGCCGCGAAAATAGCTCGACATATGGCTAATTGCTATGAGCTGATGAGCCGGCCGATGACTACACACCAGTCAGCGGCTCAATCGTCTGTTCACTTGAAGCCTCATCGAGGCACAGCACTTCGAACAGATCATCACACGGCTCTTGTACGTTGAAGAACACGGAATTTTCCATACACAATATTGCCCCGCCAAGACGTCCACATTGTTTGATTGGGATGATGTTTGGGTCGCGACTCAAACCATGGTTCTACAGGGTAGGTATTGCATGCCTGCCCAGTACCTATTCTTGGGTATACCACAAGCTTACACCCTAACATTATAGTAATGGAAATCCGCTGGCAGCTTTGCCTTAAATATTGCATACAACTTTGGACGTACGCAGAGGGAATGATAAAGGGAATTGTGTTTGTTTGTGTGCGTTCGCTGGTTAGACTTGATTGTTCCTTTGCAAACTTTGTGGGCTTAACCCTCAACCAACGAGCCGAGAAATCAAGTCAGATTGATCTTCTCCTTGTTCTGCCTTCCTGCCAAAGCGGGGTTTTTTATCCTGTCGCATGAGGACCGATATGCACCTAGCAAGATGGTTTTTCCCCTGTTCTGTTCTCTAGAAGGAAGGCACATTTAGTTACAATATACATTTGATTTCTGAAATTTGATGCCAATGAATCATTGAACCTGACATGACACTAGTTCGCCATTCATCAATTCACTCATGAAGTCCCGTAAAATATAGAACTAGGTGTTGCGTAGAATACTTTTAGATTCTAGACGTCACTGGAATAAGCTCGCTTCACGCACAATATGAGCTCGTGACTCTGAAGTTCTATCTAATTACCCGAATTCCATTGACACTTGGTATTGAGATATTGGAACTTAACAAAAACTAATGTCTATTTCTGCTCAGAAGGTGTGATAGGCTTGGAACCCTCAACCCAATCGAATGTCCCCAGAACTTGTGTCAACCAGACATCTTTAGCACCATCTGGGATCTCGTGCTCAGTATCCTGATCTTCGCCAAACTGTGATCCACTCAAAAAGGTGTGCGGGAATCCTGGATCAAAACGACTCGCTCTATCAATCTTGGCCATGTCCTCATCAGCCAAAACAAGCTTGAGGGCTTCGACATTGCCCTTGAGATGCTCAACCTTGCGACCCCCAACAAGCGGAAAGACATATGGAGCCTTTTGCATGATGTATATCATGGCAATACTTGTAATATTGGTGTTCTTGGAGGCTGCAATGCTGTCCAATACTTTAGACATTCGCTTTTCAAGAATTGAAGGCTTTCCTTGACGACCAGGATTATTTTTCTCACGCTCCTTGAAGGCGGCTTCTGTTTGGAAACGACCCTGGGCGAGAGTTCCCCATGGAATCAAGCCCATACCTTCGTCTTTACACATAGGAACGATATCTCGTTCGAAATCTCGTTTGGCCGCATTCCAAAGCCCTTGGTATACGACGAACTGATGAAGACCATGGTCTCTAGCATATTGATTTGCTTTCGCTACGACCCAGGCAGGAGCGTCGGACACGCCCAGATAATTGACTTTGCTGGAAGAAACGAGGTCATTGAGCGAAGTCATGAGTTCTGGAATGGTGGTTGCATAATCCCACCAATGTACATATAGAAGGTCTATGTATTCAGTTTGGAGTCTCTTGAGTGATGTTTCAACGGAATGTCTGAGAGACTTAGTTCCGTTGCCTCCAAAGTTCGATTGGATTTTCCCGGGATGATGTTTCTGATAAGGGGAGGAATATTTGGTGGCAAGAACCATTTCATCTCTGCAGTCCCTTGACTTCATCCACTCTCCAAGCCAGGTTTCGGATTGCCCTGCTTGATATCCGTTGGCAGTATCGATGAAATTACCGCCCAGACCTTTGAAAGTATCGAGTATCTCAAAAGAAGTTTCCTTGTTGCACTCTCCCAAACGAGCCTTATCTGCATCACCGAAGTTCATGGCTCCAAGGCAGATTGGAGAAACTCGCACATTGGCTGTTGGAGCTAGTTGGCGATGGCGGAAGAGCATAGACTCAGGTGCTGGTGCTGGTGGGAATGGTGGTGCCATTTTGATGATTGTGTGTGAAATCGAGATTAGAATTGAACTGTTGATGGGTTGGGCTATGAAGAAGAACTTTGTTTATGGCACTGATATATACATCAAGAGGAAGGGATGGAAGAGATCTTTATACCTAGACAAAGACTTTAGATATGACATCTATCTGCCATATTTGCATCATACGCTCGGAGATACAGGCGGAGATCTATTTCCCTAACTCCATGAGAATCATCAAGCATACATCTTGACAATCACCCCATGAACTTTGACTTCATAGCTAGGCATACACTTGTTGCCGAATTGTAGATATTGATGTTGATATCCTTGACTACTACACGTTGTAACACCCTAGAACATTGACATTCATCCAGGCCCGCAATGCCCCCACTGAAGCACCATTCATTGGTCAATGGCCTATGAATGCCACTGACGTATGATAAGCAGGTTGCATAGGACTAAGTCGAAGTGGGCTCCGCCGTGGCCCGTGGGGAAGGACCTCCTTCAAACTTAGCATTATCATAGGCTCTTGGTTGGATCTTTCTAATTTATCACCAAGAATCTTACCCCTCCAGCTTCTTCAATGATCGCCTACTCGTGTACGGGTTTCGATTTCATTCTCATTATGCCCGATGTCGTTTGCATTACCAAACTGCAATCTCTAATACCCGAAAGATTCATTCTCGATTTTCGGACGAAACATAGGTGGTCATCGAGAACTGATTTGCAACATGCCACCCAAAGTCGAACTCACACGCATGTCTCAACAGACTGGGACCAAATCTATGGACGATGATTGGACCGGCACAAGCGATTCCGCAATTAGAAGAAAATTACAGAATCGCTTGAACCAGAGGATATACCGTGAGAGTTCTTCCTGTGGTTTGTTGGTGGTGAGACTTGGTATTTGCCAAAGTGATTGTTGCTAACTAATTATTTTGTACGTCCTGTCAGGTCAAAGACGTAAAGCTTCATCGAAAGTTCCTGAAGACCGCGAAAACGATTCTTTGATTGAAGCTCCACAGCTCCAAGAGCGATCAATTCTTGGTGAAGCCGAAAGTACACATTCTGCGAACCCCTTATCGATAACGACGAGCCTCCATGATGAGAAACAATCCAGTCAATTCGAGCAACCAAGCAATTCTTCTACCACATCATCGGCAGATATAAGTATAAAGCGATGGACAACAGGTCGTGTGTCGAGATACCAAGGGTTTTGTGGGATTCGACTGATGCTGGCCACATTCGAGGAGGAAGCTCGTAGGAATTATTCGATGGGCTCTCCACGAACAGATCAACTTCTCACCCTCATTCAATTCAACGTTTTTCGCGCATTGATCAGAAACACGCGAACAATGGGTTGGAACTTGGACTGGCTAGACTGTACGATCGATCCTCTATCCCCGTGGCTTGATCTTTCCACAAAGTTTGTGCCGGGAGCGCACTGTCCTCAAGCATTGTGTCCAACAAAGATTCAGCGCACAATTCCACATCATCCATGGCTAGATCTTTGGCCAATCCCTCAAATGCGCGACAACCTACTATTGCATGCTGGAAGTTACGATGAAGATCGATTGTGCAATGATCTAGTGGAATTTGGAGGTCTCATGAATGAACAATCCGGCCTCATTGTTTGGGGAGAACCGTGGGATATTTGGGGATGGGAGGTTAGTGAGACTTTCTTGAAGAATTGGGGGTGGGCCCTTAAGGGTTGTGAAGAGTTATTGACTTCAACAAATACTTGGAGGGCGAAAAGAGGAGAGGAAGCTCTCGTTTTTGAGGTCTGAACGAACTACCTCACGTTGGGACGAAGCGCCGCATGTTATATTGAATCAGATTTTCACAAATGGGTACTTCCTTCCTACTCGTGCCGCCAGGAATCATATCCCCCATATCGTGTAGCAAACACCACCAACACCGCCAATAACAAAGACTACGTGGATGTTGAGTAAGCGTAACCACGGGGTAGTCTGCCTGACAAAAATCGCAGAAATGCAACTCCATTGGAATACGCATTCAAATATGACCTTCCAGGTACGGTGTCAGCTAATAATCCATACGCCATATTCTACAATCTACGGGGAAAGATAACGTCACGTCAATCACATTTATGAGGTATTATCATCGCCAAGAGTTGATACACACAGAGCACCAAACGATCTAAGCTTTATTCATACCTGCCTGTACAGTTTCGCTAGGTTCAAAAAGCTGTCTACAGTTCCAACCTCTCAGGATAAAACTGTTTTTTTTTCGCCGCACAGCAACATCAGAGAAGGATCAAAACGCAGAAGGTTCAGCAGGCTCGCGCTATTGAGACGCAGCACAGAGTTGACCAACCTCTCTCTCGTGGCGTCCTCTGATTGGGTTTGCGAAGAGAAGAAATGAACAAGAATGATGCTAATCAAGGTAACATTTTACGTAGGATACCCAAATCGGTCGATCGAAAGTAGCCTTTCGTTGTTCATTCGACCGAGCTGTAGAAAATAAATCTCATTAAATAAATTTGATCTTCTAATGTGACTTCCGTTTCTATTCCCATTTTGTTGTCTTACTGTCAGATGCTCTTGGCACGAGTCAATAATATCTCGCGAATCGGCTTGGGCCAAGTTCGGAAAGAACAAACATTTGAAAGATTGTAAAGTCTTTCATTTGCTGTTTGATCTAAATCTCAATTACGACTCGATTTATGGTTTCAAGTGCCGAAGTTAATGTTTCAATCGAGGGCCTCGGAGGTTTAACAATGGCACGGCCGAGTCAAGTGGCTCAGTTGCATACATCACAAAACTCAATGGTTTGAATCAGCAGACTAGCACCAAGACTAAGGTACAACATCAATATTTTCTCCACAATTTAGAAAGCATAGTAACTACCTAGGTACTAATCGCAACATGCGTCACACGAACTTCAAAAATCAAAAGTGTCAAATGGTGGAGGTGAATTGTCCAGGCCGTTCCTACATGACCACAATATGACATAGTCTATTTGTCTATTCCAAGACATCTCCTGCCTCGGCAGATAAAAGAGATTTCCGTCGTCCAATACAAACTATTCCTTAAACTTTCTCTTGGATGCCTATGTATCAAGTGATCTTCAATGTGCCGTCGATTGGCGCTCTTTCCTATGGAAACCCGCAACTTCTCATCCCAAAGTGTCCAAACTATCTTGTTAAGTTAAGACCTTAAAGATTGAAGGGGATCAGCCTGCACATACATGGCACATAATACCAGCCATCTACAGTCCTGCAGATATTGACAGCTGCTGGGTCCACACTCTCAACGCGCGCTGACCTTGTTTCATTGAATCTTAAATCTCTTGTGTGCTGGAACACCTAGCCTCTCTATACACGAAACTGGATAAAAGCATTGGGAAAGCCCGCTTCCCAGAAGCAAATTGGACCCATCCACTCAGACTCTTCCTTCCCACTTTAACAAAACTTATGATGCGTCGCTCGCTTGTTTCTCTGTGTTGTGTGCTTGGCTTAGCTGATATAGCCATCTCACAATCTACCACCTCGCAACAATCTACCGCCAATGCAGAGGCTGCTTTCAAGCAGTTGCAAACATGGTACAACACCACTTCTGGACTCTGGACCACAACAGGATGGTGGAACTCGGCCAATTGCTTGACTGTTATTGGTGATCTCGCTGCCGTCGATTCAAATGTCAAGTCGGCTGTCACCAGTGTTATGTCAAACACCTTTATTCAGGCGCAAAAATACAACCTACAAATGATGAAAGTCGTATTAGCAGACTACAACTACATATCAATGTATGGAGATTCTACCGGCGACATGAAAAGTCTTGCTCTGGCAAGTGAATTCCCAGTACATGTAGCAACGAATGTGAATCCTTCGGGCTTCTTGAATGATTACTACGACGATGAGGGTTGGTGGGCATTAGGTTGGATTCAAGCGTACGATATTACAGGAAACGGCGACTATCTGACTATGGCCGCGGATATTTTTGCCGACATGAAAAATGGCGCCACCACACCCTGCTCAAATGGCGCTGCGGGGATTTGGTGGGATAAACCAAATACATATGTAAACGCCATCGCGAATGAACTATACTTGAGCGTGGCTGCTCATCTTGCTAATCGTGCAACCGGATACGATAGCTCGAATTATTTGACCCTCGCGAAAAATCAATGGACTTGGTTTCAAGGGACGGGAATGATCAATGCCCAAGGAACAATCAACGATGGCTTGACAAGTTCATGCCAGAACAACGGAGGAACCGTTTGGAGTTACAATCAAGGTGTTGTTCTTGGAGGACTCGTCGAACTTTCCAAGGCAACGGGTGACTCGAGTTATCTTAGTACCGCGAAAAGCATTGCGACAGCGGCAATCGCAGCACTTTCAGACTCAAACGGAATCCTTCATGACGCATGCGAACCAGATTGCGGAGCAGATGGTGCACAATTTAAAGGAATCTTCATGAGAAATCTCCAGAAACTTCACCAAGCATCACCTGATTCAAGTTATCTAACATTTATTGCAAATAATGCAAAGAGCATATGGGCAAACGACAGAAATACTAAGAATAACATCTTGGGTGTTAATTGGGCAGGACCATTTATCGCACCGGGTGATGCAAGTACGCAGAGCTCAGCGCTGGATGCTCTTGTAGCGGCTGTTGCGGTGGGTGGTGGAGGGATTGCGAAGGCAAGGAGATGGGTTGCTTAATGTGTATGAGAAGTGTGTGTGAGGACTTAAGAAGTCGTAATTTTGAACGATCATAGGGATTAACGGAGTTTGGGTGCAAGCGGTGTTAGGCTATGGTTATGGGTGGCATGGAACTCATGTCAATCAATACTTGAGGAGTTTTACGGGAAGGATATCTATTTTACTATGGATGCTGGATAGGTAGACGGTGGCACTGTCATATTGATACCTTGTGTTTTTGAATTAAATACCGAATTGACCACACATCAAATGCTATAGAAAGCTTCCTAAGTTTCCCCACGCAGCAAGTTTCTTCTCGTGATAAGTCGTGGAAATATCCAAGCACATATTTGTGCGGTAGCAGCAAGAACTTCAGAGTAATAGATGAAAAACTCACATCAAACGCACAAGACGCGTTCTAGATCCACAATCAATAGTTTACAGCAGAATCGATAGAACTGAATATATATAGAACTCATCCTTGCACTTGCGCCATCAGGGGAAAAAAGTCCAAGCTGTGCATTGACATCAATCCCTAGCTTCACTATCGCGATTATCTCACGAACATTGTCCGAGCACTACCAACCTAGCGGACGAGTATCTATTAAAGATAAGAGACCCTCGAGCCTTAGGATCGGAGCAATACATGCTAAGTAAACTTGGCTACTGATACATGTAATGGGTAGTCTCGACACCATGAGTGCAGAGACGGACTTTGTTTCTGAGCGCGTGCTTCATTGGACTTTGTTGGATCTTGTCTTTGTGAGGGCCGCAGTTGAGTTTCGTTTCAGACACAACATAATAGAGAATGAAAGAGAGATTGCAGTATGTATCATGATAGGACATTATTCGTTATTACTGTTCAATCATCAATTATTAATATGGCGTCTACCAAAATGTCTGTCTGTCTGTGTATCCGTATATGCCTGTTTGTACATCAAGATCTATCCAGCAATATTTTCTCTTCTCCCATTATTATAAATCTTTTCTCTCCTCTCCGGTGTAACAACTCAACCCATCTATCAAACCCCCTTTCATCCTAGCCCCAGACCAGAATTCAGAAAAAGATAAAATCTACAACAAAACAACCGCGGCACCAGCAATCAAAGCAAGCATTGAACCAGCTTGAATAGATGTTGCTGCGCCAGTGAAGACAGGTGTGGTAGCTGTACTTGTGCTCTTTGGTCCGGAACCAGTACCCGATGGAAGGACGCTATAGCTTGGTTTGCTGGTGCCGGTAGTGGAGTTACTATATGTTCCTGGAGAGCCGGAACCAGAACCAGAACCAGAACCAGAACCAGAACCAGAACCAGAACCAGAACCAGAACCAGAACCAGAACCAGAACCAG